>JAXGGA010005473.1:0-77914 GCA_038373865.1 Uloborus plumipes
TATCAATCATATTTAGTAAAACATTCTTGACACTGTAACGTTTAAAACTAAAAAAAAATCACTGCTCTACGACAAAAATTGACCGAGTTATGACGTTTTGAAAAATCAAGATTTTGCATTATTTCATGACGTCATCGAGAGATCGCTTAAGGGACCGTATGCGAAATCTTTCAAAATCTTGATTTTTCAAAACGTCATAACTCGGTCAATTTTTGTCGTGGAGCAGTGATTTTTTTTTTAGTTTTAAACGTTACAGTGTCAAGAATGTTTTACTAAATATGATTGATAGGACTGGGGGGCTGTATAAAAATTTAAATTTCGTAAATCTTTCAAAATTTGATTTTTTGAAAAACATTGAATAGACCCAAAATTCCTTTCGTAATTTGGAGATTTTTTCCTAAATAAACTATATGCTTATCTCTACCGGTTTAGAAATTAGCTATTGGTCCACGATTGGAGTGGACACCCTGTATATCTTAGTATTAGTTTAAAGTCAGTCTAAATTTATATCAATATGATTTTTAATTTTAAGCTGACTACATTAGTTTTGATTAAATCAATCTGATTACTTTAGTCTCGACTAAATCAATCTGATTACATTAGTTTGAACTAAAATAATTCGCACTAAATTAATCATTTTCACAAACTAACTAAGTTAGTTTGAACTAACGTGAATCGTCGTCTGCGAATTGAATGTAATCAAATTAAATTAATCAGAATTAAATAGTGCAAAGATTACTTTAGTTTTTTGAGAATTTAGTTGATTAATGCCCAACACTGCTTGATATGCCAAATTTAGCCATTCTTGATGAAATGTAAATATTGTAAATAAAGTGTTTAAATTTATTTAAACTATCGTTAAGTGTTCCTTGAAGAACATGAACAGCTTGACATATGGAATTAAAATAACTGAATTCTTGAAGAAGTATTTAGAAGTCTTGATCTTCTATTGAAGCTTGAAATCATCCCGAATACATTTTTTTTTTACCATGACAAGCCAAATAAATATATTGGGACGTCATTCTGGATCAACATATACGCTTATTTCGGTGCGTTATGGGCGCAGATTTTGTGTTTATGGAAGATAACGCCCGTCTGCACTGTGCGAACATCGTGAACAAACGCTTTGAATCGGAGGATATCACCCGTATGGACTGGCCAGCATTCTCACCAGACTTGAATCTAACAGAGTACGCATGGGAAAAATTTGGTAGGCGAGTTGCAGCCCGTCAACCACCTCCTAAATGTCCATCGGAGCTTCAGAGAGCATTGGTTGTTGAGTGGTGTAATATCCCCCAAGTACAGATTGATAACTTGATTCTGAGCATGCCTAGGCGTTACACAGACTGTATTTCGTCGTTTGGAAGACACACTATGTATTAGCTTTCATAATAACCGTGTAACATTGATTTTTGTGAAAATATTTTTGCAATTTGCTCCAGTGATTAAAAACCGCAATTTTAATTTATAATATGAAACATGTAGTATCTTTTTTGTTATTTATCTTTTGTTTAATAAATAGGTTTTTACAAATAAGTGGTATTTGTTTTGCTTCTGACTCTTTACTTGGCTGAACTTGCATAATCCCAAATTTATGAACATGAGTCTAATTAAAATATCGGATAACATGGAACAGAGAATCATAGCAAAATAATGGAAGAAAATAGAAAAGTCATTAATCGGTTTTAAACAAAACATTACAGGTAAAAGAAAATAAAAAGTTGAAAACCCAAAAGTTGATAATAACTGAAATTCGAGTTAAAAAATAGATTATTAAAATAAAGAGTAAAATGAGTTTGTATATATATATATATATATATATATATATATATATATATATATATATATATATATATATATATATATATATATATATATATATATATATATATATATATATATAGGTGGCCTAGTATCAAAATAATTGAAGGATGCAAAAAGATTAAAGTCTCTACAATGATGCGCCATTTTCGGCGAAGCAGGTACCCAATGTTGGAATGTCAACAAAAAAATAAATAAATAAATAAATAACTGATAAAAAATTCATCATTCATGTACTTATAAACAACCATCATGGAAATAAATGGTTCTAAAAAAATTTTTCCACAAAACAAATCGAAATTTTGCAGAATAAAAACCATTGTGACGCCAATAAGAAAATTTTGTCCAGAAAAGCTCATGTTTAATTTATTAATGATTGATTTCTATAAGGGCCGTAATTAAGAGGTGGGGTTTTAGAGTTCAAACCCCCTCCGAAGTTTTTCATAACTGTCCCAAAAAAGTTTTTTAATGCCCCCCTTTTTTGCTGGAACATATTATTATTACTATTTTATCTTTAATTTTCTAATTTACTTTTCAATTCCGTTTGAAAAAAGAAATTATCATTATTGAATGATATTACAAATTAATTGTAAGATTTATCTTTATTGTAGTTTTTCTAAATATAATTCCATACACAACAATACACCTTTTTAACTGGGGCGCAGATGCTTTATACCAGGGGTGGCCAACCTTTTTAGGGAGAGTGCCACCATCTGGAGAGAAAAAGCTCAGCGTGCCACATTGTGTTTTTCCAGCAAACTGAAAATTTTTAAAAAGTTAAAAATAGATTATTTGTTGGCTGACTATGTTATTCTTATCCAAATAAAGCATTTTTTCTCGTAAATCTGAGCAATTGAAATGTAAATGATAATAAAGATAAAGCAAGTCCGAATTTTGAGTTATTGTTAATAAATACTTTTATAAGTTCTGTCAGTTGGCTTATGCTTAAAAAAGAAACAAATAACATTAAGCATTCTATTCTAAAATTTAAACAGTCTGTACTTAATGTGGTTTATGAGTCTGTATCTTTTTTACCAAGTCTTTAATTTTAGAATTAGTTCTTGAGAATCCTAAGCAGTTTAAGTGTTTTAAATGCTATCAATTAATATTCAACGTTATTTAGATTTTTTTGCATTCACAACAAAAAATATTTGTTTAGAAGCGTATTTTGAACCAAATCCACAACAGCTGCAGACGGCTAAAGAGTGTAAATGTGAAAAAAATTTTGTTGGTACAAATTTCCAAATTTCTATGTAACGTGGATGACTTTCTGTTAAAGTAAGCTCTTATATATAATTACCAATGCAAGTTCCGTAATTCTGATTTGGATTTCAGAAGAGTAACAAGAAGTGTCTTGCAGAGAAATAGACAAAGAATTTGAAAAGATCGGCATTTTTTTATGATCCTGAAAATCATCAAACCTAACACTGAATTTATACTTAAGAGCCGTTTTTTTTAAGAATCAGGCAGTCAAAAAACTCGACATTTTTGATTTTGCTGAAAATTTCAGAATATAATCTTTATTTAAAATCATTAAACACGTGTTTTTTTATTTTTGCAAAAAAAATTTTTTTCTTTCCGTTTTGGGAGGTCAAAGTTGGACTTTGCTCTTTTTTTCAGTAAAAACATGCCAACTTAGATAAGCCAATACTTTTTGCTTTAGCAGTGAACCGTGGAACTGACAATTATTTTGTGTTCTACAATACCCCCACTAACTGTAAGCACCGAAATATTTGTGGACGACTCTTACAGCAAAGGTCAGAGGTCACTCAAAGTTGTACGAAAAAAAGTTTTTTTATGCAACTTTGACCGGCCAAATCTTATAGTGGAAACAGTGAAACACTGTAGTGTTATATATCAGTAAATACCCACTAAAGAGCACTATCCAAAAACATGAAGATATGTGTTGTTGATATTTTGCACATTGAAATATTTGACTCTGAAATTGAAGAAATTGCAAAATTACCTGACTTTGAGGGTCATTATCTTCTTGCAGCATGAGTGAAGAAATATAAAACTAGCTGGAGTAGAAGCCTTTTTTGTCCCAGAAACACAATCAGTTAACAAACCTATGGCTACTCTTTCAGTTTTTGCATAATTCGGCTCTAAACTTTGCAAAATGAGTGTTTTTTGGCGTTAAGAAAAAAGGCCAATTAGCTGTTTTAAAATAGGTATTGCTATTATTTGTAGTACTATTATATCCCAACTTCCTAACTAGCTGAAATGGCATCTAAAGATGGTTATACAGTTGAAACCAAATTGAAAATGAATTCTCGAAAATATTCAGTATACGTCAAAAACCATCTTTTTTTATTTGTCCAGGCGACGTTTTTTTTTTTTTTTGTTATAGCTCTTTATTCCGTTCGGTTCCAACATGGTAAGCAATTTATGTACTTCTTGTCGTTCTAGTTGCTGTAAAACAGGAAAGCAATGTATCTTAAGTCTTATATAAAACAATATATCCTGTCATATTAAGTTTATAATGCTAAAAGAATATTTTGAAATGGGCAATAAACATAATCCAAAAAAAAAAACTTCTGTTCAGCTGTGCCCTCTTGGTTCAGCTGTGCCCTCCTGGTTCAGCTGTGCCCTCTTGGTCTATGTTGTGAATGTCATCAAAAACTCAACTTTTTCACAAATCAGAAGCCTCTTTAGCAGAATGTCACTTCCTAAATATCTTGGTACATTAAAGCCCCTCGGTGCTGGTCTGGAAATTTTTGATGACATTCACGACATCGAGCAAGAGGGCACAGCTGAACAAGTATTTTTTTTTTTAGATTAGGTCTATTATCCATTTCAAAATGTTCTCTTACATTATAAACTTGATATGACAAGATATATTACTTTATATCAGACTTAAGATACATTACTTTTCAGTTTTACAGCAATTAAAACGACAAGAAGTACATAAATTGCTTACCATGTTGGAACCGAACGGAATAAAGAGCTATAACAAAAAAAAAAAACGTCGCCTGGACAAATAAAAAAAGATGGTTTTTGACGTATACTGAGTATTTTCGAGAATTCATTTTCAATTTGGTTTCAACTGTATAACCATCTTTAGATGCCATTTCAGCTAGTTAGGAAGTTGAGATATAATAGTACTACAAATAATAGCAATACCTATTTTAAAACAGGTAATTGGCCTTTTTTCTTAACGCCAAAAAACACTTATTTTGCAAAGTTTAGAGCCGAATTATGCAAAAACTGAAAGAGTAGCCATAGGTTTGTTAACTGATTGTGTTTCTGGGACAAAAAAGGCTTCTACACCAGCTAGTTTTATATTTCTTCACTCATGCTGCAAGAAGATAATGACCCTCAAAGTCAGGTAATTTTGCAATTTCTTCAATTTCAGAGTCAAATATTTCAATGTGCAAAATATCAACAACACATATCTTCATGTTTTTGGATAGTGCTCTTTAGTGGGTATTTACTGATATATAACACTACAGTGTTTCACTGTTTCCACTATAAGATTTGGTCGGTCAAAGTTGCATAAAAAAACTTTTTTTCGTACAACTTTGAGTGACCTCTGACCTTTGCGGTAAGAGTCGTCCACAAATATTTCGGTGCTTACAGTTAGTGGGGGTATTGTAGAACACAAAATAATTGTCAGTTCCACGGTTCACTGCTAAAGCAAAAAGTATTGGCTTATCTAAGTTGGCATGTTTTTACTGAAAAAAAGAGCAAAGTCCAACTTTGACCTCCCAAAACGGAAAGAAAAAAATTTTTTTTGCAAAAATAAAAAAACACGTGTTTAATGATTTTAAATAAAGATTATATTCTGAAATTTTCAGCAAAATCAAAAATGTCGAGTTTTTTGACTGCCTGATTCTTAAAAAAAACGGCTCTTAAAATAGGTGTAAAAATTTCTCCATATATCATTGGAAAATTATTAAATATGGGTTGATACTTTCAGTATTAAATTTAATGTTTTATTCTTTTTTCTCCAAAGTAGAGAGAAAGAAACTGAAGTTTCATCATAAAAGAATGTAAATGGCCTATACTGGTTTAGGAAACTTTTTTTGTACGATCATAAGTTTAAATTACTTAAACGCCGGATAATAAGAGATGACATAGCTAAATTTATTTGCTATTTTTCATTTCTAAGTAGCAACTCCTCATTGCTTTCTTTGCAGACATTTTAAAAAACACACTCCCTAAAATTCAAAAATCTTATGTCATTTTTTTCCTTTGGACAGCTATTGCACATTTCAATGAAGGAGTAACTTGCCATGTTCTCCTCTTTCTCTTCGGAAAAGTTCACAAAACGATCAGAGATTTAATTCGTAGTTTATTAATACCGTGAACTCTACAGGGTCACCAGCAGAGAAAACAGTGAACTCTACAGGGTCACCAGCAGAGAAAAAGTCTCATTCTTTGGCAAGGAGTTTGTGATAAATAATTCGATGATACTTTGAAGTTTTTTTCCCAAATTATTTTCAAGTGATGTAACAAAAACAATTTAAGGATCTTCATTTGTGTAACCACACCGAATTTTGTCCAATTCTGGTTTCTTAACTTTACTTGCAGGGTTAACTTTTAAAAAAAAATTCATCACCCGTAGCTGAAACTATTGCAGATCAAGAATCCATTCCGCAGCATCGAAAGTTTCATTCGTGTCAAGCACAAATATGCTTTACAAAGCATTGTCTGTAGCGTCACAGCTTTCGTTGGCTGTCCGAAGCTAACGCTAAGTACTTTCTACAATTGTAGTTAAGACGATTTGTAAGCCAACCTCCTGACACTTAATCGTCATAATATCATTATATTCATTAGTTCAAGGGTTTTAGTTTTCATCAATATTTTTGAGATCGGCATTTTTCCCTCAATTTTGGAATTTTTTCAAAAATTCTTCGCGTGCCACTGTTACTGCTCTGCCGTGCCACATTGTGGCACGCGTGCCGCGGGTTGGCCACCACTGCTTTATACACATCAGAACTTTTTCGTGTATTGGAAAGATATAAGGATTATTGGAAAGACATGAAAAATGTTCTATATTTTATTTTTCATGTTAATGCCCCTTAAGCATCTATTTTAAGAAAAAGCAATAGAATATAGAACATAAAATCAAATTTTATCTATCATATAGATTTCCCGAGAAATGTGTTCCCCGAAACAATAGTCTGGTTACGGCCCTGATTTCTATTACGTTAATAGTTCATTCCTTATTATATGATTACCAAAAGGTTTTAAAAGTGGAAATGAAAAGCAGCGCCCAATTGCTTTAGATAAAACATTTTGCTTACTTTTAACCCATAAATGCATAGCGTCCTTTTTTAGGGACGGTCCAAAAAAGGGTCTGAATTTTCCCAAAATGAACATTTCAACCAAATAATAGTGTTCAATTGGTACCTTTGTATTGTTTCAATTCGTTATTAACAGATTGCGGCACATAACCATTGTAAAGTGTGTTCTGTAGCTGTTTTAATATGATCTTTATCAAAAATGACATCGTTCATAATCTCAAGAAAAAAAGCTAAGTTTTCAAAGTTATTCCCAGCTTCCCAGTTTATGTTAATTGCTGATTTTATTTCTTCTTATAAAATGTCTTTTTAAATATTATATCGTAGGCAGAAAAAAATTTTAGTAAAAAAACTATGTACCCTCTGAGGCCTATCGTAACTTTTAGAGGACAATTTTTCTTTCCTTAAATAAAAAAATTATTTTTTACATAATATTTTTTTTATTATTTTTCCTGTCCATTAAACACTGTAACCAGTATACAAAATATCTTTGGGGAAAAAATGTCAGGCATTAATGGGTTAAATTTTAACCCCCGCATTTATACCAGGAAAAAAAGGGGGGCTCCCGATAGTGAAATTTCGACGATGCACTGAATGAAACCTTCTGCCCTTTTTTTCTACTTTGTTATAAAAAATAACGACTGCGGTGGCCATGAACTCCCGACGATCGCCGATTCGGCGCTGGATGAAATTTGTGGCTGTGAGCCCTCAGGTTTTTGGTACAGGCGAACACAATTTTACCGAAAAATGATTCTTCTGTTGCACCATGGATCAAAAATTCTGTCTTGGAACTCAAAAAACTCGGATTTTTCTGGGGGAAAAATCTGACTGTCGGAAGTACGTAAAGAATCCCCCCACACCTTTAAATGACGGGTCTGAATTTATTCCTCATGAGCTAATCAAATACTATTTTATCATGTACTTTTCCAAAATAAAAAAAAGAACACATATCCTTTGCTATAGAATTGATTTTATAACATGATTGTGGTAAGCAGTAGCAAATAAGTGGTACGAAAAATGCCTCAGAGATTGAAATGATGGAACTTTCATAAGTTGACACCGGGTTAACTCGACATACTTTCATGGATCTATGGGGTGCCGAGGTTCCACTATATTTATTTATTAAAGTTCGTGGAAATCCAGTTTACCTCAGATCTGGACCAAATTTGGCTTGGAGGCAGGGGAGTGCTGAAGGACTCCAGCACTCTCCAAAATATTCGCGGGGGTGCTGAGCATCCCCAGGAATATTTTGGTGTGCATTTTTCTGTCAAAATTTGCTTTATTTTAACCCTCTCACCCTCTACCTTTAGACTCCGTCTTTGAGCAACTGCCTTAATTTTCGAAAATTGGCGCCAACATCAGGGAGGTAATCAGGAAGAGTCGTAGGAGGTTTTCGAGCGGCAAAGAAGTACTGATTCCTTTGAATTTTGATTTAAGGAGTCGAAAATAGCTTAACGTGGCTCTTTTTACCCAAAATAATTATCAGATTTTTTCGATTTTGGTCTCATTGGAAAACTGGCAAAAAAAATCCTTCCGGGGGATTTACTTCCAAAGGTTTTAAAACTCCTAACCACTAAATTCACCCGGAAAAAATATATTGGGGAGAATATCAGGAAAAGTGCCAATTTGGCCATGGAAATTTTCAATTTTTTAAGATACTCAGAAATTAAAACTAATAGGGTACTTCAAATACGTATTTGTAACAATTTTTTAAAAAAATTACGGGAATGGTCAAGGTGAACATTTACCCCCGTTTTAGGGGGGGGGTGTCTTTAAGCGTTACCGACATGATGAGAATGCTACCGATCTGACAAATATTAGTGACAAATATATGTTTTCACACAGTGTACAAAAGTAAACACATTCACTCACTATCTTTTATGTTTAATCAGAAAATAATTATAACTTAGAATATAATATTACACAGCATGAACGCTTTTTTGTTTCATAAATAAAATTAGAGACTAATTAAAAGTTAGTTAAAGTTTAAATTAGTGCGACAGTTTTTTTGAAACAGATAAATAGGTTAATAGTTAAAAAAACAACATAAAATTCTTAAAACAATCTTAAAAAACGAAATTAATTCAAGACAGAGTTTGGTGGGGGAAGGGGGATTTGCACTAAACTGTTCGCAAGTTTTCCATTTTAAAACAAAATTATATTTTTGGGTGCAGTAGTTACGAACGATGGTCTGAATATTGATGTAAAAGAAAAGAGGGTGAAAAATGGCAATAATTTTGTTTGAAAACTCAAATTTTGCGGAAAAATTAATGTTTTTGAAGCATTTAAAAAAACAATAAATAAACTGCTTCCAATAATGGAAAATTTGGCAGGAAAAACGATGCACTAGAAATTATCTTTGTTCTTTAAAACTCAACTCATAACATGAAGAAAGAATTGCGAAAAAACATCGGTACCGCAAGCACAGTTTCGTAACAAATGTCTTCTACACTGCGATGCAAAAGTTTAGACAATTGGCAAATATGTGAATAAAAAGAAAACTACTCAACGAAATTCTTTCAAATTTCTACTGCAGGTACACAATATGGTCCCAAATACGTGTACGGAGTTCTTAAAATTTTAACTGGAATCAAATTTTGGATATTACAAAAGACATTTTTTAACATTGTAGCAAAAGTTTAGACAATAGTCATATTTTATGCAAATATCCCTTGAAATGTGATTGGTGGAGGAAAGGCGGGACTTTATTATTCGAATATAAAGTGCAGAGATTGCTGAATAAATAATCAAAATCTCAAAAGCTCTGTAGTTCTCGTGTGCAGAAGATGAGAAAGTTTGGAACCCGAAAGTTGAAAATGAACCTACTTTATTAATTTTTTGTCTTTTAAATCGGCTCTAGTCTGGTAGTACGTTGTTTTTTACTTTGTGGAGAGCAAATTTAGACATACATATCGATAAAAAAGTCCAAGAAAAATTATATTTCTTAAGGATGAAGGAATTAAAAAAAACTGCTCATACTGGCGATTCGCCCCTTAATCCCACAAAACTTCAACTTGGGTCAAAAACAGCACGTGACAGCATAAGTAGATGAACAACTGAATCGGAATGCATTAAAAAAACAAAGAATTGTGCCTGAACCTTTTCGGACAGAGTTTCCCAAATAAGCCAGATTTTAATGTGAAAAGCAGCATATGTATCATCGTGACTAAAAAATAAATGGTACTTTCTTTGATAAAAATTATTAAAATTGGGATGATCTAGATGGATTATAATTCTTTTCGTGGGACTTGAGAAATATCCAGTGATCATAAGCTGTGCTGCTTTTACCATTAAAATCTGGCTTATTTGGGACACTCTGCCCAAAAATGCTAAAGCACAATTCTTTGTTTTTTTATGCATTTCGATTCAGTTGTTCATCTTCTTATTCTGTCACGTGCTGTTCTTGACCTAAGTTGAAGTTTTGTAGGATTAAGGGGCAAACCGTCACTTCGGGCCATTTTTTCAATTCCTTCATCTTTAAGAAATATAATTTTTCTTGGTCTTTTGATCGATACGCATGTCTGAATTTGCTCTCCACAAAGTAAAAAACAACGTACTACCATACCAGAGCCGATTTAAAAGACAAAAAATTAATAAAGTCGGTTCATTTTCAAAGTACGGCTTCCAAACTTTCTCATCTTCTTTACACGAGAACTACTGAGCTTTTGAGATCTTGGTTATTTATTCAGCAATCTCTGCACTTTATAATTGAATAATTAAGTCCCGCCTTTCCTCCACCAATCACATTTCAAGGGATATTTGCATAAAATATGACTATTGTCTAAACTTTTGCAACAATGTTAAAAAATGTCTTTTGTAATATCCAAAATTTGATTCCAGTTAAAATTTTAAGAACTCCATACACGTATTTGGGACCATATTGTGTACCTGCAGTAGAAATTTGAAAGAATTTCGTTGAGTAGTTTTCTTTTTATTCACATATTTGCCAATTGTCTAAACTTTTGCATCGCAGTGTACTTCGGCGCTGCCAACATAACAAATTTCCCGCCATATGATAGCTGAACATCCCTAATTGAATTTCGAAAATAAAAAAGCCTTATTATGCCCATGACGGTAGGTTTCTTTTCCATTATGCAAAAATAGATTGAAAAATTAATTTATTTTGTGTCTTAATTTCCGCTGCCGACATGACACTTCATTTGGTAGAAACAGAAAAGTCAAGATTGAAAATATCTTACCTGTAATTCAATGCAGCTGAAGTGAAAATTTTCTATTGGAACTGAAACATCATATATTATCCCAAGTAGCTTCAACTCATCGGATTTTGCCCGGCCGATCATCGAACTCCTCGTAAACTGATCCCGTAACGCACGATGGCATCGTTCCGATCAGTATCCGAGCACGGTTTTCGATGAGCTTCTTTTCATCGGAAAGTGATATCCTTCCGATCAACTTTCCCGATGAAAATATGCCGAGCTATATTCCATCGGAAAACGATATCCTTCCGATCAAGTTTCCCGATGAAAATTAGCCGAGCTATATTCCATCGGAAAACGATATCCTTCCGATTAAATTTCCCGATGAAAATATGCCGAGCTGTATTCCATCGGGAAACAATATCGGTTCGATAAAATTTCCCGATGAAAATATGCCAAGCTACAGAAAATTGGAAGGTACGGGGGTCTCTGGGGTTCTAAATGCTAAATGCCAAGCTACAGATTTCATCGGAAAGAGGTCGTAATGATCAAATTTTCTGATGAAAATTTTACCCAATCTCAAATTTTTATTAAATATGCAGTGTTGGCCTCATTAATCGTAGACTTAATGGCGTGGTGGTAGAGCGTTGGCTTTCCGCGCCGATAACCCGGGTTCGATGCTGGAGTTGGCCAGTCGCACCTGGTTGTGGGATCGCACTACTTCTGCAAAAGGTTGTGCTTCTATTTGAAAGAAAAAAAGGAAATGATCCACAATTCATCGCCACGGAACTACACTGCTCGTATATTGCTCCAACTCTCATCGTATTTCGAGCAAAACTCATCGGATTTTGCTGCTCGGATTCTGTTTGACCGATGAGACATATTGGAGCAATTTCCGATGAAAACTCATCGGAATCCGATCATCGGCCGATGAGAATTTCATCGGGTTTCGATGAACGGCTGATCATCGGCCGATGAGATGGTGCTGCTATGGATAGCTTCACCCAGCGTAATTTTTTGGCGTCAAAAAATGTTTCGTCTAGATATTATCATTCTGGAAGTTGGCTCACTCGCCATGTTATGAAAACTTGTGACGAGCAGATTTTTTCTTTTTTTTTTTTTTATCAATCTAAATTCATTTTATCTGAAACACAAGAGTTAATCGTCATAGATAAACATGTTGTTGTTGTTGTTTCTAATACCACTCGGGTATCCGAGCCCGAGTAGATGAAATCTGCTCGATTTAAGGCAGGAAAGATACAACGTTTTTTAAGAGCACCATTTAGGTGGAAGACCGATTTAAGCTCAACACACATGCCATAAGGACCCGTTCATAGGGTAGGCATCCATTCATAAATCACTTTCACACACAAAAAGGACAATGACAGGAGAGAGATAAAGTACGCCCATGCCCCAGCCGGGACTCGAACCCGGGGCCATCGCATCACGGTCAGACGTCGCTGACCACTAGACGAAGTGGCCGGCTATAGATAAACACAAAACACGTTATTTCCTTTAGTATTTGTTTCTGCTGCGATGTTTTATAATCCACAGGATTTTTCTGAACCTAGCGATTCAATTGAAGCAATAAAAAAAGTTCTGTTGTCAC
This sequence comes from Uloborus plumipes, assembly GCA_038373865.1. Classification (NCBI taxonomy): domain Eukaryota; kingdom Metazoa; phylum Arthropoda; class Arachnida; order Araneae; family Uloboridae; genus Uloborus; species Uloborus plumipes. Next base: position 12,834 of record JAXGGA010005473.1, read on the forward strand.
AAATTAAAGTAAAACCTGAAAATTTTGTCGTGGATTGTATGTGAGACGCAGTTTACTGTATGAAAAAACAAAAACTTTTGGTTTTTATTTGTAAGTGCTTGAGAAATTCATTTGTGACTTAAATTAGCACTTTTCCTGATATTCACCTACTGGCATTTTAAAGTTTGGAAACATCAATTTTAACTTGGATTCTTAATATCGTCGGCACCATGCTAAAATAACGAATGTGAAAAATCCCGTTTTTCAAGTTCGATAGTTTCCGTAATACTAAAAAAGGGCTACCAACTGGTGAAATGATTTTTACGAAATCACAGCTTTGCCTCATTAAGTTATGCCATATTTACGAATATAATGTTAAACAGTTTACACAGTTAAACAAACAAAAAAATTATATTTTTAAGGATTTATTGCCCTATTTTGTGTTTAATAAAAGTTTTTCTTAGTAAAAAAAGTTTTTTTAAATCTTTTCATCTATTATTATCAATTCTGATAGCAATTTTTTATCCTAGATGTAAAGTATCGAAAATAAATGCCATGAAACTTCATTGCAAACTAGCGAATATTCTCTAAAATTTCATACTCGATACTTTAGAATCGAGTTTCACCTTCAATTCAGTGACTTTCCACCAAAAATGTTCATTTTGGTAATGTAGCGAATATATTTAAACAATTATTATTGATAATTTTACAAATAATTAAAATTAAAATGATACCTTCGAACCATAGTTTTACACTCAAAGATATCTATAAAAATTTAAAAATTGAAAATAACCAAAGCGTCAGGTGAAAAAAAATTATATTCAGTGTTTTGGCTCTCCTGAAAAGTGCCAATTTTCACATTCGTCATTTTAGCATGGTGCCGACAATATCATCTGCACGAGCTTGAAAGAAATTATTGATAAGACAAAGGTTTTTCTTGAATAGAAACAAATAAAATTCTTGTTTTTCCTTATAGGCTTTTCCTGTAACCGGGTATTTGAAACTTTTTTTTTAGCGATTGGTTTTTCTTTCGAACTGCGTGCCAGGAATCTAATTGGCACTTTTTTGACACATGCCACTTGACAAAACTTTTATCCTCAATGAAGATCAGGTAGAGACGGGCAGCTAGTAAAACATAAAATAAGGGGACCTAATGCAGTGTGTGTCATAGCAACATCTAAAGGTCAAAAATTTTAAATATTTACAAGATATAAAAGGATCGATGAGAAGCAATTTTCCGGGAATTCTAGGTCAGTTCAATTATGGCATGCTATCGAAAATAAAATTATTTATTCATTAAAATTAAGCTCAAAACAAGCTAATTTAAGGTAGTATATATTGAAATAATTTTTAATTGACAAAAATATTAAAATATTTTCAAGAATCTTGAAAATGGCCTTGATTTCTGGCCTGTTGCATCTTGAAGATGCAACAGGCCAGAAATCTCTAACATGGAAACAATTTCTTCTGCAACCTGCGTGTTAGGCATGTCGAATGCATGTTAAGAAAATTGCACTGAAGTAATATTTTTGAAAAATTGTATTCACAGTACAATTAACTTCATAAGAATTCAACTACTACATTAGCTTTTAAAACATTTTAAGTACTTAAAAATGAATCCCCCCTTCCCTTCCAATCACTGTTTAAGGCTTATTCAAGAGCACACAATTCCTGGTATACTGAACATCACAACATGATTGATCACAACAGTGCTTATACGTTTATAGATTACAATACTATATGGGCGTCGCTGTCTGCTGAAGATTGGGGGGGACTTTGGAAGAAAGAAATGCTAGGAAAAATTCATGTTTTTAAACATGTTTAGCCTTTGTAAAGACCAGTGAACATTGCAATTTTCAAATAAGGACCACAAGGAGTTATATTCTGCCCGTAGTGGGGGGAGGGGGGGTGCTGACCCCCCTCCCCTCCCCCGTATTAATTTTAAACACATCTTATAACACTGAGGGAAAAAATGGGTTCAGCTTCTTTTCTAAGAGGGAAGTCATAGCTAGATCAGAGAGTTCCTAATCGTAAATATATTATTTACCCAGAAATAAGAGAGTACGGGGGTTTCTCCCCCAGAAGTTTTTTTCGAATTTGTGGTCTTAAAAATGCATTTTAGACGATATTTGGTAATGTTATGGGAGGAGAGGTTCGAGGGCGCTCTTCTGTCCATTTTTTGATATCGAAACGTTAAAAACTCCCTTATTATCTCTGATCGTACTATGGAAATCTTAAAAATACAATTATAGATAATATCTGGTTGTTTTAAGAAACGGGAAGTGCGGGGGTTCTCCCCCGAAACTTTTTTTGAAAATGTAACTGTAAAAACGCAGTTTTAGACGATCTGAGTTGATGTTAGGGGAGGGGAGATTTAGGCCCCCCCCCCCCGGGAACTTTTTCAAAATTGATGGGTCATCTTTGGTAACTTTAAGGGGACAGACAAATATTCGAAAAACGTGATTTTAGTTGACTTTCAATGATATTAGGGTGGGAATTTTCGAGAACTCTCCTTCGGAAACCAAAGTTTAAGCCCTTTAAAACGAAATACAGGACGATCTTAAATGTTGTTGACAAAACAGAGTGGGAAACGGAGACGCCTCCTTTTTTAATGAGAGATATGTTTATTCAAGTTGAAGCGGCAAAAGAATTAAAAAAAAAATGGTTTTTACTCCCACACCTCACATTTTATGATCACGTTACAGTATTCAAAATTCATGCATTTGATCAATAACAATGCAAAAGTGCTTGAAAAAAATGTAGTGTTTTTCATCCTGCTTTTATTGCGTCATAGTTTTTATTTTTGATAAAAACAAAAATAATTAAAAACGATTAAATATAAGTTTTCAGGGGGAAGACTGTCTAAAAAGCTCTGACTTCTTAATATACAGTGTAATTTACCAGGGAAAAAAAAATACCTTTATAATTATTTATCTGGCATTTTGATATCTAACAATGTGTGAAAAATCTTTCTAATATTTTTTTTCTTTTAATTTAATTTATTTTTATTATTACTTCTTACCCTCATCTCCAAGCAAGCATTTGTTTTGCTTTAATATTGTCTGTACTGAAAACGATCTTTCACCTAATTCTAAAAGTTCTATTTTGAAATTTATAATTCTCAGCTAAAAATTAGTTTTGAAAATTTCAATTAAAAATAATTTGTATGTAAGATAAATAACTTGCTTTTTTTTAATGATAATTCAGTTCTTTTTAAAGCTTTTCATGGAAATGTAGCGATAAACTTTCAAAAAAGAATTTAGTTATCAAAATAATACTCATAACTAAACAAGCCTTATTATTTCCTCACTTAAAAGATGAAACAGAATATTTTCCATGTAAACTATTTCTTAGTTATTTGAAAATATAATTCTAATTTGAAAAAAAAAAATATTTCGTTTATCAACACTACTATTATTGAACGTTTTCTTTACAATTCAAATTTCATAAAAATGTATATCAATTAGTAACTACAATAATAAGAAAATACTAAGCTAACACGAAAATACAGGTAATTTTCTCTTGTTGTGTTTTACTTAACTTGTTCAAAAATTTAAATTACTTAGATCAAAAATAAGCATCTTAATACTGATTAGTATACGCTCATCGAAAATATTCCAATCAAATATCTTGTAATGTTCATTGTAAATAAATATGAAAAAGCATTTCAGCTAAAAATCAGTTTAGTATAAAAAAAACTCTGCAGAGTCTACTTATGTTAGCGTAGTATGATTAAGGGGCACACAGGGACGGATACAACTAAGGGGCGATGGAGGCGATCGCCCCCCCCCCTTTGAGGACCTTTCCGCCGGTAGTTTTCCCTATATTGAAACTCAAAAAATCTTTTAGACAATTTATAAACGGTGGGGGAAAGAGGTTTGATGCTCTCCCCGGAAATATTTCGGAATTCAAGTCCGAAACTTTTGTGATTAATATTTGCGAACCAGTATACATAATAAAAAGTAAGTTATAAAAACTAATTACCCTTCCCTTAAAAAATTCCTATTCGCTCTTGAGGGCATATTAGTATTTCCTTCAATGCATAAGCAATTTGTGGTACTGATGTCTTAAAAATCGCTCTGTGTGCTCACTCTTACCGGTAAAGGTATACAGAGTTAACAAGAAATTTTGTTATATCTTTTTTATGTTATAACAAAAACAATAAAATGAGTAAAACTTACATGATTTATTTTCTCCAAAAATGATGCTCTTTACTGGATAGGACATGCTGTACAGAACCGATGAATAGCTCTATACTTTATGGAAGGAGTCGCGTTCCACGAAGAAAGATCCTTCTCTAACTGTTCTCCGAAAAAATTTCTGGCTCATATCATGTGGCAAAACAGGTGGACACATTAGTGCCCCTCTAAAATACTTAAAACCCTTCCTCTCTGGGGGTACACTACGGGGGGTCAGAGAGATTTTTTAGTGTCCATTGTGATGAAACTGGACACTGTCATCTTTCCCCCTTAAATGAGTTGGCAGGGAAAGAGGGATGGGTGTCGTTATCAGAGATAGGATCATGAGAAAAATTTGAGATGGGGTAAAGTGTACAAAAGAAAATTTATTTCTTGGATAACAGGTTTAGTCAGGGATCCCTGATAGAGATTTTTCTGTTTATTACTATCAAGCTAATTTTTCGTGAGTAGTTTCATTTTAATGAGACGCCCAACTTTTCCTCTTACAACAATTCTCGATTGTGGTAGCTAACAGGGGTAGCAGGGATCAAATGTGTCGATTCTATGAGTCTCAAAAACTTATCACTAACTGTGACTTTTTTAATTAAATCGTAAGATTATTATTAACATTGTTGAAAAACATATTTGTCCTACAAGGTGTATGGTTTGATCAAAGAGTCCCCCTCCTCCCAACATGTATCGATTACGAGGTCATCAAAAGTAATTACTAACAACCCAAGTTTTTTTCTACTGCTTACTTAATATGTATATAATTTAACAGTTACATTGTCCTACGAATTGTGTGGTACGTTATCCCAGTCCTACGATCTAAAAATGTAGTACAGATGCCTAATGAAAAAGTAATTACTATCAAGCTGAAACTTCTTGAATAGCTTCGTTTTAATGAGACGCCCAACTTTTCATCTTATAACAATTCTCGATTGTGGTAGCTAACAGGGGTAGCAGGGATCAAATGTGTCGATTTTATGGATCTCAAAAACTTATCACTAACTGTGGCTTTTTTAATTAAATCGTAAGATAATTATTAACATAGTTTTAAAAAATATTTGTCCTACAAAGTGTATGGTTTGATCAAAGACCAGACTCCCAACATGTATCGATTAGGAGGTCATCAAATTGATTACTAAAAGGCTGAGTTTTTTCCTATTTATTAGTTAATATGTGTATAATTTAAAAGTCAGATTGTCCTACAAATTGCATGGTACGTTATCCCGGTCCTACGTTCTAAAAATGTAGTACCCTGATGAAAAACTAATGAGCACCAAGCTGAATCTTCTTAAATTGCGCCGTTTCAATGAGACACCCGACAATTTCATTAACGAAATTCTAGATTGTGGTAGCTAGTAAAATATGTCGATTTAATGGTTCTCAAAAATTTAATACTAACTCTTGATTTTTAATTAAATATTAAGGAAATTATTAACATAAGTGGAAAAAATATTCTTCCTACAAATTGTATGGTTTGAGCAAAGAGTCCCCTCCTCCCAGCAAGTATTGATTACGAGATCATCAAGAATCATTAAAAATTACCTGATTTTTAAATTTTTGCTTAGTTAATATTTATTTGATTTAACAGTCACATTGTCCTTCAAATTTCATGGTACGTTATTGTGGTACTTCACACATTTTAAATTAATACAAGTAAAAATAAATTTACTTTGCACAATTTGGCATTATAGCTGAGCCTTGCCAGTACGCATGCACAGAGCATATTCTCCGTAAATGTCGACCATAACCGTGCAAAAAAGAGTTTCATTCGACCGCGTGTTTGTCTTCTAAGAACAAATGTCAAGATTTTTTTTAAATGCTCCAAAATAATAATGGAGTGCTTTTTGCGCAATTTGTTTTGCAAAAATCCTACATTTCGACAGCCATAGTTTTACGGGAAATGACTGCAATCCTGCTTTCTTTCGTAAAGGAAAAAGGAGACCTTTCAGCATTTTAAAGAAAAATAAAAATTTTCAAGAGGCTTTTATTCAACTCCTGCGAAGTGAACATATATCATTAACAACATCGAATGAGTTAGTTCGAAGCATTGAAGAGTACGTATGTAGAGTATATTCATTAAAAACAAAAAATGAAATCAACAAAGCTAGATACGACTTGTTTGAAAAGGGCTATAAGCCAAAAATGAAAAAGAAGAATTTTTTTAAAGACAATCGTAGGATATGATCCTTCGAGTTTGCCGCCTACGAAGCAAGAACTACTGCAACAAATTAAGTGAACTGTATTTATCTGTAACGTATGGTGCAATGCACACATGCGGTGCCCCACAAAAAAGTTGCCGGAAAATTATAGATGGACCATAATTGACGGCAAGTACGAATACTATTGGTTTGATGGTCCCCTAAGTCCATTCTTTGAAGAACTATCTTCTGACTCACAAGGTACCCTATTAATACTATTTTAATTTTTATTCGTTTATTAATTAATTAATGGGCAATTTCTTTATTTTTTAAATGTTATTACAGAGTCAGATATCACTAATGACGAAAATGAAGAAGATGAAGATGAAAGTGAGATTGGTGAAGAAGATGATGATTTATCTGAAGAATCTGATGAAGATTAATTGTTTTTTATGAATGCAAAGACAATACACAAATAATTTAACTGGAAAATAAAATTAGTAAAACTTAAACATATGCTTTCACTCATTCCAAAGAGAAAGCGAAATTTACAATTCGTGTCGGACTCGTGATACCTACCTGTTTTCTTGTAGGACAATGGTTTATCTGGATAGAGAATACACTAACCTATAATGTATTATTTTTGTCCTACAGTTAGTAATAAAAAAAAGTGGTCTCGTGGTTCTAACAATATCTGACCGTAGGACTGGGATAATGTACCACACAATTTGTAGGACAATGTGACTGTTAAATTATATACATATTAACTAAGCAGTAGAAAAAAACTTGGGTTGTTAGTAATTACTTTTGATGACCTCGTAATCGATACATGTTGGGAGGAGGGGGACTCTTTGATCAAACCATACACCTTGTAGGACGGATATTTTTTTTTCAACAATGTTAATAATTATCTTCAGATTTAGTTAGAAAAGTCACAGTTAGTAATAAGTTTTTGAGACTTATAGAATCGACACATTTGATCCCTGCTACCCCTGTTAGCTACCACAATCGAGAATTATTGTAAGAGGAAAAGTTGGGCATCTCATTAAAATGAAGCTACGCACGAAACATTAGCTTGATAGTAATAAATAGAAAAATCTCTATCAGGGATCCCTGACTAGTTGTCACGCTCCCTGCTTTTAATGGCAGGTTCTCAATGGGCTAATTCTGATGTACTTCTTTTCTACAAAAAAAAAAGGATATTCATACTTTGCTAATACTGTAACATAAATTCCCTTATTTGGCATTGGAATATATTTAATGAAAATATTGGGGAGAGGGGGGGGGACTTTGCACTATTTCGAAATGTAGGAAAGGGGGAAGTGTCCATCCTCGTGCCACGACACCAGCGAGCTGAAGATAATATTCACTTTAAGACAGAAGTGTAATTTTTAGGGGGAAAAGGAAAGTGGGGGAACGTTTGCTGCAGGACTCAGCCCCTGCACCCCCCCCCCCACAGCACAGACTAGACTACATCTTCGAGAGAGAACAGATTCGACCTCAATTTTAAAAGCCCTTCAAGGATCAAGTGATCTAACCAAGGAAAACACAAGAAACCCCTCTAAGATTTATTTATTACTTCTCAAACCCTTTTTAATGATCCTAGATGCTTAAGATTTGGATATTGGAAGCTGAAAATTTGTATATGTTAGTTTCAAAGATATCTTTTTACCTCCATAAAATACCATCCAAATTGGGGGTGGTCAGACGCGGAGTCAGAATGTTTTTCAGCGACTCTGACTCCTTTGGTCCAGAATCCGTCCGACCCCCACGCCCTGGTTGTGACAACTGCTTAAAAACGTTTAAAGGTTATTTGTGCTACCTGGGTTATAGCTAAAAAGAAATGAAAATTTTACAAATTTAAGAATTTTATTTTCAAAATGCCTTATGATACATTTTTTTTTTTTATAAATAATGAAAAAAAAGAAAAGAAAACAAGTGAATAAAAATTCTGAAGTTCAACTAACAAACCAACAATTCATCTTCAAAAACATTGATCCACATATGTATCATTTTATGTATTCATTGATTTATTTTGGTTGGGAGCACAATGGCTGATGTTTTGGAATAAATTAGCATAGCAAATTAAATAGAAAGAACATATTAAGCATAAACATTTTACATTAAAAGGAACATAATGCTGATGAATGGTAATGACTACCAGATCTTCAAAATGCTGAATGACATGAGCATTATTAAAGCACCTTGAAATTTATCCCTTTTCAAATACAAAACAGTTGCTTTGTGTGGTCCTTTTATACAAATGGAATCACAACTCATTGAGAGTCATTGGATATCAGTCAGGGAGGCACTGTTCTTAATGTAATAGCCATCAAACCCCAATCGTTTAGGAGAAGGCAGAGTCCGTACAATAGTTGATGTCCATTACTTTTTCAAACTTTTGCTAACTTTCTTTCCTTTTACAACCACAGGGCGATTTTTTATTGTTCCCTTTTTCCTTTTGGAAGTCTAAAAAGGAAAAAAAAATGTTATAAAATATGAAATAAAATAAACACTAAAAGTTGAAACTTTATCGAATTCTTTGCATGCTTTATTTTTGCTAGGATGTGATATGTAAACATGGTTATGCACAAGATAATATACACTTTTAGATATACATATATATGTATCTGTATGTATTCTGGTTAATATAAAACAGTTAGTAATAGTAACCAATATTTAGATTGGAATCAATAAGATGTGTAATGACTTGCACCACTATAAACCATGCAGAATCTTTGAAACATGCACAAAATGCAGCAATAATTTGCAACCAAAAATCACTTTTTGTTAAAGACCTCAATTTTCTGTAGTAAACATATCTAAAGACATCTTATGAAAAGGAAAAAAAAGTTAATGTGTAGAATTCAAAAACATGCATATAGCTATTATAACATGATTCAAACTTGGCAACTGACCTTAAAAATATTAAAGACAGTCTTCAGACTGATAAAGATGACTGGCTGTTTGTAGCAGTGCAAATGCATTCATATGGCAGGACAAATTCCGAAATGTGTCTGAGAATTCAATTTCAATCTACAAACCTAAAACTAGTGATGATCTTCAACAAGTATAAAAGATGCAAGATTGAACATACTCATATTAAAATATATGCTTCTATTATTGCTAAACGATTCTTTCCAAAGTGAAATAAACGGCTGCATTTCAGAAAGGAAGGTATCTTTATTTCATATCTAAACAACAGAGGGTGCCTACAAGCTATCGAAAATGATATTTTTCAACCATTTGCTACTTAGCCAAAAACTGCATGCCTAACCAAATGAATTTTTAAAGTTTTAAATAACATACATGTTAAGTTTGATGTTCAACATATGTTGTTAACACAAGATAGTAAAGTTTACTTGCACGAAGAAAAAAAAAAAAAAAGAAAAAAGAATCAAATAGTAAATATATAAAGTAACCCTTCACTAGATCACTCATTGGAAAACATCACTTGTTCTGAATCTCCAAAAAAGGACCAACAATATAGAACTAAGTTATGTTCCTTTTAAGTTTTTGGACACCTTGGCAGTAAAAAAGATGCTTCAAAATTCGAACTTAATTAAAGCATTTTCAACCATTGATTTTAAATGAACAAGCTTTATGGCAAAAAATAAACTGTATGGCCCTCCCCCCTCCCTCAATGAAAAGTAAATCTATACCTTTTAAAGCAAAATGCAAAGAGAATCTTACTGCTGTGGGAAGGTAAAGGGCAAACTTTGCATTTTTCATTCTTTTTTGTATTTTGTCATGAGCTTTAGCATTATTATACAAGCTTGCTTGTTTGGTTTAAACTAAAATTAAAGCATGAATAAAATTGTCAAACTTTTCAGAATTTTCCTATTGTCAGTATGGAATTCAAAACACATTTCTTCAAATATCTCAAAAACTTGTTTCTACAGTTACTGCTCTTTACCTTTCCAGGGCAGCATAGGTACATACAATTAGTAAATGCATAGGTTTAATAGTTTTAAAGAAATTTGTCCTAAGTTGACATTTCGAAGGCAAACACTTACATTGTACTATTTAACTGGTTTTGAAAATAATAAAACATGGAGAAAAGGGGGATACTTTATTATAATGTAAAAACTGAACTACTAAATGACATTTCACTGTATCAATAGTAAGGATTTAATTGAAAAATTATAACACATACAAGGTGTGACAATTAAGTTACGGAACTGGTCTTAAAAATAGCTTTATTGAAATCATATGCAAATACATTTTAATCCCCTTCAACATACTCCCTTTCCCCATTAATACATTGCTGCATGAGTTTTCTGTTCACAGGCGTTGGCAAGACATTATGTGCTACCTTATCTAGTAAGCAGAGGCGTAGCAAGGGGTGGGCGAATCAGGCGACCGCCCAGGGCCTCGCATCTCCAATTTGTCCGGAATTTTTCTCCATTCGAACTTTCGTCCGAGACAAAATTTTATTTAGCACTCCCAAATCATACAGTTGAAAACGCTATTTTCTCCCCAAATAAATAAATAAATAAATAATGAAGGGGCCTCGCTTCAAACTTTTGTATGGTCCAAATTTTTCCTAACCTTTGACGCACTCGCTTATTTAGGAATCCTTATTTACATCCACGTAAAGAACATAGTTTTTTTTTTTTTTTGATATTGTAGAGGTTCTAATGTTTCAGTGGTGATCTAACGGTAAGTAGACTTCGCATCCAGGCGGCCTTCGGAGACGACTTCGCAGACCTGACTTCGCAGCCTAACTTTCTTTTCGGCATCTCTCCGGGAAAGCTGTGCCCCCTCCGGAGGAAGTCAACTGCCCACCCAGAGGGAAACTCGGTTTGAAGTAACACACGCATAAAACCATTAAAAAATAGACGGAAAAAGATCAACAATTAAAAATCAAATTACAGCCCCGAACTAGCAGGTCCGCCAAGAGTCAAGACAGGCTTCTCCCATTAAGTTTATTCCACTCCTATTATCTATCCCAAGCCAGGCTTGCGTTTTTGGGACTTCTATTTCGAAAATCATCCAGTGGAGAGTCTCGAATTAAATTTTTCTCCTAAAGAAGGCTTGAAATTGCATTTTTAGGACTTCAATTTTAAAAAAGGAAAAAAATCACGAGAGTCCCGAACCCCATTCTAACTTTGTCAAAGATATAGTACAATTGCATTTTAACACTTTAATTTTCTTGAAGTTCTGAGCAGGGCTGCGGAGTCGGAGGAAAAATGGTCGACTCCGACTACGACTCCGGGATTTTAAAACTTCCGACTCCGACTCCCGTTTTTTTTAATTATTTATTTTTTTTACCTAAATGTGAGGGGGGGGGGAACTCTAAACAAAGGTTGAAATATTAAGTCCATTTTTAAAAGCTTCATTTTTATTCATGGTCGTAGCTGGGACTCACTTTAGGGGAGGTACCAACCTGGGTACCCAGTTGGAGGTCATTGTGACCTCTCAAAAAGTTTATTTTTCTCAAGAATTCTCGCAGGCACTTTCACCACATTTACCTGAATTCTCGGGGGTCACTGTGACCTCCCAAAAAGTCCATTTTCTCCAGAGCAAAAGACAAGTGCCGCTCTTGTCATTTGACTTCGTACAAAACTAATCCTTTTCTTGTTAAATGACCAGACTTTATTTTAAGACATTGCATTTTTACTGCAAATATTTTTTATTCACTTGCATAAGCCCAAACATAGCAATTTGTTTCACAAAGAAGACCCGCCATTTTGAAGCCCTTTTTAATGATCCTAGATGCTTAGGATTTGGATATTGGAAGCTGAAAATTTGTATCTGTTTGTTTCAAAGATATGTTTTCACCTCCAAAAAATTTCATCTAAATCGGAGGTGGTCGGAGTCGGAGTCGACATTTTTTTCAGCGACTCCGACTCTTTTGGTCCAAAATCAGTCCGACTCCGACTCTTCGACTCCGACTCCGCAGCCCTGGTTCTGAGAGAGAGTCTATGAATCCCACCCATTTCTTTAACGTCATCATCTAAGAAGGTTTACAATTACGCTTATGAGGATTCAATTTTTAAACTTTCGGAGAGAGAGGGGAGAGTACTGAATACCATCGCTTTCTACAACGTCATCAAAACTAGAGTGAAATTGCCTTTAAGGGTTTCACTTTCAAAATAAATAAATTAATAAAATTCCGAGGAGGGTTCCGAACTACATCTTTTAACCCTACACCATCGGCTTACAATTGAGTTTCCAGGATTTTAATTTTGGAAAATTTCCAGAGGAGCTTATTGAACTGCATTATTTTACATAACGTCATCAAAAAATAACTTACAGTTGCGCTTTTAGGACATTAATTCCGAAAATTTTCCTGGGGGAGGCCCGAACCCAACCCTTTTTTCTAGCATGATCAAAGACTTTAATTTTATGGGACTGAAAAAATTTGACATTTTCTGGAGGTGCTGCCCAGAATTTCTCCGAACTTCATTGAAGATCTTCGAAATTTCGTTTAAATCACTTCTCAATTTTGAAAGAAAAAAAAAATACACAGAAAAACTTCGACATTTCAGGGGAAAGTCTACAAATATTATTCCGTCTTCTAATGTTGCAAATGATGGCCTACAATCGCGTTTTAACGATTTCCATGCCTAAAAACTTGCAAAATTGAATCTCTCTCTCTCTGCCCCCCCCCCTTTCCACTAAATGAATCATTTTTTTAACACCCAGGGCCTGATTTACCAAAAGGCTCGGCCTACAGGGCTTGAAAACTGACTAGTCCTTGGCCTAAGGCACCGCTTTTTAGAAGCTCCCAAATAGTTAAATTGCTTTAGCCAACCCACCTAGTCAAACTTACAATGAAATTGTAGCATTGACTAGATGAAATCCCCAAAACAGGGTTGGTTTAGGGCATTCTGATAAGTTAATCGGTCTTTGCCATCTTAGTGGTCCCCTTGCTGGATCAGGGAGTCAATTTTTTCACCAATAGATTAAAGTATGACGCCAAAAGGCCGCTAAGTTCAACTAGAATCTAAAACACGAATGCATTAGTTTTCGATAATTACCAACTGTAACTTATCGAACGAGTTTTCTTACACTCAGAAATTGATACACCAATAGACACATGAGCCCCCTCCCCCCTAGAGGCTCCTAGCTCAGGAGATTCCTAAAATATGTTCCCCAATATTTTGAAGGACAAGGAAATGTTTTTTTTTTCTGAATAAACTCATCAACAAACAAGGAAAATAACTTTTTATCTAAATTAATTTGCAGTGAAGTTTAGATAGTTACAGGGCCCGATTAAAATATGACCAGGCCCTAGGCCAAATACTTTTTTGGGGTCCGCTGTACTGAGGTTTTAAAACTTTAGGCATTAGATGAAACAAATTTAGCCATTGACTAAAGCAATTTTAGCTGTTTAACACTAAACAGGGGTAGTTTGGGGGCCCCTAGGCCATGGCCTAGTTGGCCGATTGAGTAATCAGGCCCTGGATAGTTATAATGTGGCATGAGTGAAATAAAGATTGAATAACACTGCAGTCTATAGCCATGTAGAGGGGCCTCGCAAATTTTATTCGCACACTCTTAATTTTGTTCTTGCTACGCCACTACTAGTAAGTACGAAGTTTTAGAATTCAGCTCAACTGCAGACTGAAAACGTGCTCTGCACAATGCACCGTTCACCTTTAGAAACAGCAAAGTGAGAGATGTGGTGAGTGCAGTACAGGACCGTCATTTCAAGTTTCTCCAGGGGGAGGCAAAGGGTCCAAACACAATGCAATTTCATCGGAAAAAATAAAAAACCATGCCCACTTGTATGTAAATACATTGATTTCTCAAAGTCAGGGGGAGGGGGGGGGCAATTGACCCCCCTGACCCTCTAAATGACGGGCCTGGTGCAGTAAATGATCAAGTACGCTAATTTCTTTGTCCACCAAGAATTGTTTCAGAGTTCATTGAGCCCTGTAGATGTCATTTTTTGGGTCAATTTTCTTATTATCTCTCGGTTAGTGAACATAATATCTAACAACTTCTGAACACTCAACCCTCAATCTTTGGACAAGATTTCAATTTTTTAAAATGTTTTTTTCACTTTGTCACAGGAAGCTTCACATCTGCAACACCCTCTTTATGCCCGGAAAACTGTTTATCCCTTTCAAAAATGTAACTGCGTGACATGCCAAACACCTGTTTTAGCAATCTAAAGCATTTCAGAAGGAGTTTGTAAAATTTCACAAGTAATTTTCTACTCTCTATGCACAGACTGAATTATAAGTTTATCATGATCTCGATACTTTGACACAACCAATCCTTACTAAAGTAAGGATGAAAAGAAAAGAAAAACAAATAGAGGGATGGAATTATGAGTCAACAACACCAGAAGTATGAAGACCTACTACATTCCATTTTCACACCTACAGATCAAATCTAACGGCTTCGGCATGCCCAGTCCTGTTATTAAATTGTCACACTTTGTATTAATGCATTATATGCTACCATGTCCCAAGGGTCTACTTTCTCCTCAGGTATTGCTGGTCGGTGGCATTTATGGTGCTAAAAGTTGATTTATAACAATTGAATCGGTCATTTGAGAAACACCTCGTATCCAAAAAAGTAAACTATCAGGAAATTAAAAAACAAACAACTAGTCCACAATTTATCATAAATTTTTATGATGGTTTTACATACAGTGGTTTGGTAAGAAAATTCAATTAAAATAAATTGTTATTATTTTTATTTTGGTATTTGTCTAGCCTTCACCAACAATTTAATATGTAACTCAATTTCGACCCAAAAATGGACATAAGGTGTTTCTCAAATAACTAATTCAATAACATTAATATAAAACATACACCACAATTAGCAATATACAGAGGTGATTGTGAGTTCATCAATAAATACTTGAAAGTTTTAAAGACAAAATTGGGGGGGGGGGGCATTTTTAACGATTAGACTCCTAGTATTTAAATATACATAATTTTAGAAACACTTGTGCTTGTTTATAACAAAAATGGAGGGATCAAACAAAAAGTTTGCATTAAATATAATGACAAACTCTCTATATATGGCTTTGCTATAAACGGAAGCTACTGCATATACATAAATTGCTTTTGACCAACATACAAGACATATTAGTAACCAAAAATAGCTTCATGCCTTAAAATATTGTGCATGTACTTAATTAAATTGTTAATGAATAAAAAAGTTACCTATGACCTAGTATTATTAAACTAATTGCCTCTCGAAAATGATTTTAAGGTGAAGTCATAAGGATCACCAGAAATGTCCAGTTTATTCCTAGCAAATATTTTGAAAGTAATGAAAATTGCACTTGCTACTGAATATATGGAAAAGATTAGAATATAACATTCTTATCAATACAGTTTTACCATTCAAAAATTTCATGTTTCTCAATTTAGAAGCAAAACATTCATAACCATGTTATGAAGAAAAACTAAACTCAGGCAGCAGTTCAGCATTTATTTTTTGGATATTTGTGTCATTCATAGCTTGAGCGGTGTAACTTTTTTTTTTGAAAATGCCACTTTGTTTGTAAAATGGCATCTCATCTTTTAGTATGAAAGTGAAGCAAAGCACTGTTCAAAAGAAATATGCCAGGACTATTAGTAGCTGAACACATTTTTTCCCTCAGAGGAAAAATTTTGAAAGGAAGCAACATAATCAGGCATAGTAAAATGATTTGCAAAACTTTTACAATGATCATATACAATTGATACTCTAAAGAGGGAGGAATTTAGTTTAAAAAGTTTTGAATTTTATGATTTTAATAAAAGTAAAAAAAAATCTTATTTCTTTGCCTCTTAACAAAGAGCAATAAACATGAAAAATGAGAAAAATCAGATTCCCGTAACAAATGCAAACAGATGACAACTTTCATAAAGAATTCATCAAGAGTAAAAAAAGGCAGATATAAAAGAACTTGCTTTAGTAAAATTATTTTAGAATTTCATTTTAAAGGTTTAATATAAATATATTATTAATATGTATCAACATAATAAGAGTAAAAATTAATTAATTCAGCGATTCTGTTTTCAACTTCCTAATTTCTATAAAGAACAGAAATTCTCTTGAAACCTTTGAATTTATGATTGATAAAAAAAAAATAAATTTCATTTATTTGCCTACTGAGAAAGCAATACCAGAGGGTAATACCAGATAGATTTTGGGTATTTAACAAAAAAAAAATCGATATTTAACTCAATCACAAGTCTTGGGGCATGAATTTTTAGCCCCCCCTCCTGCTGTCATTTGTTACGAGCTGTACATAAAACGATTGTTTAAATGCTTATTGCTGCAATGAAATTAAGATTTGATTCTGTCTGTTCTCAAAGAATAAAAGTGATCAAAGAGCACAGAGGAAATCTAAAACTCAATCACAAAGGACAGATGGACATAATCTAAAAATGTGTCAAAAAAGCTGTTACGGGGAAAAGAGTTTACTTTTGGTTATTTCTTGCATTCTGAGATATCCTACTGACAGTACATGCATGTTTTTCGCCTTGACCATATGTTTTTATTCCCCTCTCATGGATTGAAAATTAATTAAACCAAAAAATAATGATATACAGTAGAGTCTCGAAAATCCGAGGTAATTGGGGCTCATGCCACCTCGGATTACTGAAAACTCGGATTATCCGGAAAAAAATCTTAACAGCAGAAACATAACACTTTTCGATCATCATTAGCGAGATAAACTTAATTTCAAGTCGTTTTACATATCAAGTTATTATTTCCAAAGCATATCTTAATATATCTCTAGTAGATAAAGAATATTTCGTGACACTTGATGAATGTCTTTGACACCAGCCTCTCAATACATTTTTTACTACTTTATTGTGAGTACAAAAGAAAATTTTCCAATAACAAAAGGTTATTATTTTCAGATTTTAATGCAAATTATCTTTTTAGTTATTGAAGATAGACCTTAAAATGTCAATAAAAGAGCCTCGGATTAAGCGGAACCTCGGACTTTTGAGACTCGGATTTTCGAGACTCTACTGTATTTATTAATAGCTGTATTATCTACCCAATCTGTCATGAAATTTAATTTATTAAATCATTGAACAATAAATTATATATATGATGAAAACAAGAAATAATATATCTCCGGTGAATGAGCATAATGCATTCATAATTATAAAGTAATTAATAATATCTTGAGAAATTAATTAAAACAAAGGAGCTCTAAATATTTATCTCATAAGCAATACCCAATCTTGTGATTGGGATATTCCTGTTTTTAATTGCAGAATTTCTTGAATATCACATGAATATCAGGAAAATAAATGAGGCCTTTTCTTTTGATGTAGGATATTTTATTTGATGGGCTACTAACTGATACAAGGTGATAAAGATATATTAATTTCAGCATCGAATTCCATTTTACTTTATTAGCAGTTAAATATTTACAAAATAGTTAAGTAAATAACTTAACATAAAGCAATGCTTGAAGAATTAAAATTAGTACAACTAATTTATTCCCATACTGATCTTTACAAAACTGACATGTGCTTTGCACTGATAAGAACTAACAAGAATAAGTTTACTCACTAAAATACTAAATTACGTATACCATGAAGCATCAGGGACGTCATTTCAAGTTTTTCCAGGGGAGGAGGGGGCAAAGGGTGAAAACGCAATGCAATTTCATCGGAAAACAGCAAAAACCACGCCCACTTATATGTAAATACATATAAGTGGTCAGTATCATACATATAAGTATGCCCCTTCTAAATGACGGGCCTGTGAAGCATACATTCTATTTTCTATAAAATAATACTGCAACAAAGAACAAGGGTATCTTCCTGTTTAGAGCCAATCAGGAATATCCCAATCACAAGATTAGGTATTGCTTATGAGATAAATATTCAGAGCTCTTTTATTTCAATCGATTTTTCAATAAATTCTTTAGTACTTTATAATTATAAATGCATAATGCTCAGGCATCGGAGAAATTCTATTTCTTGTTTTCATCAAATATCTAATTGATTGTTCAATGAATTAATAAATTAAATTTCGTGACATATTGGGTAGATAATACAGCTATTAATAAATATATCATTATTTTTTGGTTTAAGTAAGTTTAAGTCCATGAGAGGGAAAACAAAAGCATATGGTTGTCGCGAAAAACATGCATATACTGTCAGCAGGATATCTCTTAATGCAAGAATTAACCAAAAGTTAAACTCTTTTCTTGTGAATAGCTAACATATCGGTAGCCTGTTTTAAAAAAAATTAAAGTTTCTACTACTCCCCCTTTATGAGAAAAATGGCTGCCAAGATGGCCAAAATCGCATGTTTTTGCATTATGGCTTATCTTTAAGCTTAAATATTTCCAAGATGTAGTGAGAAACCCTAGTTATGCACTATGTAAATATTTACAGTAAACATCTGTACACTACCAGAAAGTGAGTAAACCTTTGGTTATGTCTTCCTTTTTTTGGAATAAATTCCTCAATTTTAGCAAAATCGGCAAAATCAAGTTTTTGTGGTGACAACTTCAAAGAACCCTGTACCTTAGCAATTTTCATTATGAACGTTCTAGTATTTTTTTTTCTGAATGCATGGAGTAACTAGTTTCCATAGATACCTAACACTTTTAAATTGCATGAGTACTATTTTTTACAAAAAATGATTAAATAACATCACTTTTGTAGTATTTTGAGTGGGCGGACAAATTTTGAGGGCATGTATCTCAAAAAGTAAGTGGAGCAGGAACCTAAATATTTGGACTTTTCCATGCCTCTATACAGGGTGACAAGAAATAACTTGGACGAAGTTTCAAACCAAATATCTGTAAATACCACTGAATTCTTAACGATATTGTGATAGGGAATCGATCCTAGAAAGCTACTAAATAGGTGTAAGTGAGTTAGTTGGGATAACCATTATTGTTCGCAAACTATCTGCCATACTTGAATTGCATAAGCAAGAAACGAGAAAACGTGAAATTGTTTAACGATTGAAAGTGGCTAAATACACGATTTCCTGCACAATTAAAAGGTTAAAAAAACTCAAACATGATGGTGACAGGTCAGAAAGAAGAAGAAAATGCACAGTTAACACATCTAGCGACCAGAAAGTGGTCAAAAAGCGAGTTTAACGAAATCCTAGGATTTCAATGAGAAAGGTTGCTAGAGGGGTGAAAATCAGTATAGAAACCACTCGTTTGATGGTTATTGTTGAGCTTGGTCTTCTCCCTTACAAAATGAAAGAGACTTAAAAGCTAGCAGCGAAGAACAAACGCACAAGACTTCAAAAGAGGAAAGAACTGTTAAGCGGGCCGCAGATGATAGATGAAAAACATTGCCCCCGTATTCCCCAGATTTGAACCCAATGTATTATTCTGTTTGGTCCATCTTGGAAACAAGGGTGTATACTAAACCTGATAAAACTTTGGCATCTCTACAACCATTCTTCGGGAAAGAAAGGGATAAAATATCAATGAGTGAGTTGCGGCCCGTAGCCGAAAATTTTGTGACACGTCTAAAGCTCTGTATTAATACTAACAGTAGCCAATTTGAAAACCTTTAAATATATTAGACAAAATAATGTATTCATACTTATTTTGAAGTTTGGTCGCATTATTTTCATTAGCAACAAAGTTATACCGTACGATGTGTGTCCAAGTCAACCTGTGTGCCAAGTTTAAAGAAAATGCAAGTCGGTCGTGCGACCCCCGTTCGGTGAGTTGGTATGGAATCACTCCATTGCAAAACAATGAGACAAAAAAAAAAAAAAAAAAAAAAACATAACCAAAATTTTCTTTAAATAAATTAAAGGCTACAATAATAAGTTACACTACTGTAAAAGAAGTTATATAAAATAAACTGAATTGTGGATGATAGACTTTTCTTAAGAAATTCTGTTTTATACTGTAAAATGCATAAATATAAAAGTACACTTTATAATATACAAATAAATTATAAAACCAAAGAAATAAAATTAGCTTTGTGCCTAACTACTGTAAATAAAAATTAGCATTTTGCAACCTCGAAAAACTCTCCTGAGTTCACAAAGTTTCAAGATTTTCGCAACCTGTAGACACCCTGTACAATAGTATGCTTGCTACAGTAATATACCATTGGCCATTTCTTTTATATGTGCAAAAGCATTCAATTTCAAGATATTAACAAGAATATAAGAATAAATATATTGCCAAAAATTTTTTAACCTATATTTCAAATAAGCTTTCTAAACTGCTTTTCACGCCCTGATTAATACAATAAGCAAACATTACATATGAACAATTTTTTGAGACCTGAGTATGTACATTTTGATGAAGAACAGATTTACAATAATTATGCTTAAAACAAAAACATGAAAATAAGTAAAATGAGCAAAATATTACACACAATGATTTTTACAAAGTTTTTTCTTACAAGTTTAAATCAAACTAGCAAACTAATAACATCAAACAATAAAATTAACTAAAGTCTTATAGGACAAAACTACAAATTAAAATTTACCTTTACTGTCAAATACAGAATGTACAATTACAAAAAAAAAATCAACTTTTGACAGTTACCTTTTTAGAAATAAATATGTTGTTAGATTTAATCTTTCTTTGACTATATGGAATGCGTGGGCGGTTGATATCTTTTTTTACATGATATATTCGCACAAGCCAATGCTCAGTAGTGTATGCTTCCTCTAAATGTTCCAGCTCGAAATTTTTGTTTCCAATTTCCATATTCCGAGTTCTATCAAAACCAGATGGAGTACGAAAATCCAACTAAAAATAAGAAAGTAAATATTCAGTTTTAAGAGAACATTTTGAATTATCAAATGCACTTGACACACTAAACAATTAACGATTGAATCACCACACATACAGCTATCATAAAGAAAATTTTTATAGTTGAATTCGGCCAAGAGAGCTAGAGTAGTACCAGTTATCTTGATGCAATTAAATTCACTAATTTTTTACACATTCAACTGTATAAATAGTATACAGACATAAAAGCGAATGCGGGACATATTTCCAGGACAATAAGAAATCAAAATTACAAATAAAGTTATTACTTTCTACTTTTACAGTTTTTACAATATATTTCAACTGTTGAATTTTTTTTTTTTTTTTTTTTTTTGACTTCTCAATCATATTTTTATACATTTATTTCTTTTAAATGCTATAAAAGGGCCATTTCGCATTAAGTCATGATTGATGCCCTCATGCCACAGATACATTTGGAAAAAATGTTTCAATAAAGAATACAATGAAAAAGGCAAAATATTTTCTCAGAAGATCTGAACCAAAATCAAGCAAGGTGATTCAATATTTAAAAAATGCATACATAGACAAGGAGGTTTATAACATAACCTCTATAACTGAAGTTTAAACTGTTGCAAATAAGTGAATTTTTTTACAGTAAAATTGCAGGTGTTATGACCTTTGTTGTTTTTCACGTATTGCAAAATATCATTTTTATACACATGAAAAACAATCCAAAGAGTATTTTTTCTTTTTTATGCATTAAAAATTGTAATTTATACCAGACCCCATGGACCACAAAATTTTATTTCATGGTTTTGATACAGTAACCATACATCCTTGTTGATCAATAACGAATAATGAATAATAAATAATATGCTATTATATTTATTTGTTTCAGACAATTGTGAAGAGTTAACACTGAATCAGAGTTGAAGGTGCATACACAAACAATGCTGATCTTGTGTTGGTCATAGGGACATTCGTCAAAATATTTTCACAAGGAACCCAGCAAAGATTAGTATGAGCTGGCCATGAACAATGCAAGGAAAAAGCACTTGGATGCACAAATATTATCTTGGTATTCATCACTGATGTGGAATCTTTTGCCTAATCACCAGCGATAGTTGAATAAAGCTATCCCATACCTTCCCTCAGTAATAATGAGAGATAGCTAGTTGTGATGCTCAAGAGAAACTTCAAAAACTGTATTAGAAAATGAAATACATTTTATTATAAAGTTCTTTAGATGCAATAGCTAAAAAAATGATTTACTTATTAGCCGGCATGCCGCAAAATTTGAGGGTCCTTAGATTTTCAATAACCCTTGCCTGGTCCTTTCCGGCATTCCGGAAAAACCGGTTTGTGTTTGAAAAAGAGGTTACTTTGGGAATTCTTTATTTTTTCCCCTTGCAGTGACTTGCTTTGCGGTTGAAACTGAGAGAGGAAATTCACTTTGGTTTTGTTGCAAAACAAACTGTGGCATGCCAGAAAATTAGACTTTCCCGGCATGCTGGTCAACCTCATTTGTTCCAACATGACGGTTAGTGCAGGGTTACAAGGTATATTTTTGTAACAAATTTTGGCAGATGAAAACAGGTCTTTTGAACACAACATTTTATTGTCATGTGAATGCTCCAGATTTTCTCTTACGGTTAAACATTTTATAGTACCTCTTAGTCCAGTACAAGCACTTTTGCTATGACCTGTAGCAAAGAAAATCCAATCTACCCTTATTCCAAGATCTTATTGATGATGGCATAAAATGTGAAATTGTTTTAGTTTTTATTTTGTGCTGTATTATTTGCTTAAGTAAATGACATTTTTGGATATGCGGTAATTATTCGTACTCCCAGAAGTATCGTTTCACTTGGAGGACTTTGTGACCACGACCCTTATTTTATGTCACCAAGCACCATTAGTAATGATGGTGGATCTTTGATCAGCTAGGAGAGAACCCGGGACCCTCCGGTTAAGAGTCCGACACCTTACTGATCGGGTTGACCACGGCCCCAATGCCATTGGCAAACTGTTTATCGTTGCAATGCTTGTAATGTTGCTCTCCACCCCAATTGCAACAAAGTTTATCTGGTATGATATTGGATAATCAGGTTGTTAAATTAGAAACTTATTTAGTAAAATTATGTGATTTTTTAAAAATAAATTTCGCTTTCTTCTAAAGTTCTCTGCACGTTTCAAAACACTATCAAAGCTCATACAAATGTTACCTGTCTAAAAGGCATTGAAACTGCAGAATTGTATCAAATAAAACTACTTAGCATCCTTACCCCTTTTCCGCTAACGTTCCGTCAACGCAACACCCTACATTTCTAAATGTAGGTGAAATTTTGTTCTTTCTGCAGGATAATACTATTGTATGGGCTCAAAATAATAACTTTTACGATTTGTATCAAAAACAAATAATGATTTCGAGTTTCGGTGGTTAATGGATTAATGGCAGTTCCACACAATGCAACTATTAGAACTTCAGATTTGTGCCATCATAAACAGGATGAAGAACTAGCAGCATAATGAAAGTTTTCTGGCATTAGTCATGGCAAAGGCACAAGTGATGGAATTTGAGGCACTCTATAACATTTAGCCACAAGAGAAAGTCTGGACAATAAGATTTGGAGTAGAGAAGACTTGTTGAACTTTATGTTACAGAAATAAATATATGTATTCTATATTATGGTTAAAAAAATCAGAATTCACAGCTCTGCTAGGAAAACATTATCAGTTTTGTACACTTCTAGGTACAAGAGCAATCATTTTTTCCAGACAATGCATGAAAAGAGGTTAATAATAAAAGGTATTTCATCTTCAAATTAAGCTCTTAAAGATTATCTTGATGAAGGCGGTTAATATGATAATCATTGGTACCTGGACTACAGTCGAGTCTCCATATAATGAACACTCTATTTAGCGAAGTTCTCTATATAACGAAGCATATTGTTTGACACAGAAAGTTTCAGAAGAAAAGCATGTAAATTTGTCTCCCTTTAATGAATATCAAATGGCCCAATTTCTCTATTGCGAAGTTTTTATGGGAGAAAGTGTCAATGTTCTGGAAGATATAAGTCTTTCTTCTACTGCTTTTGTGAAGGCTTACTCACTTCCTCATCTTATCTTTCAGCAATCCTTTCTCTTTTGTCACAGGTGGTCAACAAAGGAGAGTCTTTTGAATGGAGGGGAGGGGGGAGATTTCTTCGGGGGGTTGAGGTTACCTAGAAATGTTATTTAAGTTAGGCTGGAGTTTCTAGAAGTGAACACGTTTCTCTCATTTTCATATCGCTGTGCAACGTGGTGCTTTGCTCTCAAAATGTCGAAACGAAAATGTTTGACTATAAAAGAAAAGATTTTACTTATCGCTGAAGTTGAAACGGGCATTAAGAAGAAAGACGTAGCCGCAAAATACGGAATTCCGGCTAATAGTGTGTCCACTATCCTAAAATATAAGGATTCCATTTTAAGTAAAGCTGGTGAAATGTGCAATTCTAAAGTAAAGCGAGTACGATTGTGCGTGTATGACGACGTCGATCAGGCCACGCTAAAATGGATTCATTCCGTGTGCGATTAGAACTAGGGATGCACCGATAAGCAAATTGGCTGATTACCATTTAATTGGCAGTTGATAATCGGCCAATTGATGATTAAAATGGTTGTTTTCAGTACTACCAATTTCACCATTAAAGTTTTTTCCTCGTTTTTTTTACAATTCTAACTTTTGAAATAGTTCCTAATTTTCTTCCATTTTCCTAATTTTCCTAAATAATTTCAAAATTTTATCAAATTTCTCTGAACTAATTTTCATATTCTTGTCAATAATATTGCATTAACATATTGCTAATTATGTAAACTAGACATGAAAATTCAAAAAAAAAAAAAAAAAAGGAGGGCAGTCTGTATGGCGAGCAATTTAATTTTGAAGTTCTTTCAGTTTCAATTTTTCAATTATTAGTAGCTATGTAATTCAAGACTTTTATTCTTTGTGAAAATTGAAGATTATCTAAAAGCAAGGAGAAAAGTATCGACGCATGAAAAATGTTGCTACATTAACTATGTGTATTTTTATTCAAAATAGGAGAATTAATGTATTAAAGACTTTACATCAAGTGTGAGGATTATTATTACTGTTAATAAAATTATTCATCATAATTTCTTAGTAAAGGTTTACTTTAAAAAATAATATTTAAAAAATATTTTTTCCACCGATTAATCGGCCCGATTTTGCCGATTATTAATAATCGGCAAAGTGGCCGATTAATCGGTACTGCCGATTAATCGGTGCATCCCTAATTAGAACTTACCTTTGTCAGGTTCGCTAATTCAAGAAAAAGCACTGCAATTTGCTAAAGCCTTAGGTTATTCAGATTTCCAAGCAAGTGTTGGATGGTTGGACAAATTTAAAAAACGCCACATGTTGGTTCATAAAGTCATTGCAGGAGAAAGTGTTGATGTGTCAGATGAAAGTTGCGATGAGTGGAAGAATGAAATATTAAACCGATATTAGAAGAATACCAGCCTAAGGACGTGTTCAATTGTGATGAAATGGGACTCTTTTACAAATGTCTTCCTGATAAAACTCTTGCTTTTAAAGGAGACAAATGTTTTGGTGGAAAACGGAGCAAAGACAGAATTACAGTACTGGTTACAACAAATATGACTGGGGGAGACGAACTAAAGTTGTTAGTTATTGGGAAGAGTAAAAATCCCAGATGTTTCAAAGGCATAAGATCTTCAGAAGTGAACTACCAGAACAGTAGGAAAGCTTGGATGACAGGCGAAATTTTTGAGAAGTGGTTACTGGACTTGGACAAAAAGTTCGGGAAAGAAAAACGCAAAATTTCGTTATTTCTAGACAATTGCCCATCGCATCCACCTGAAGTTAAATCTAAAATGAAAAACACAAAACTTGTCTTTCTTCCTCCAAACAGTACTTCTAAGTTGCGACCGATGGACCAGGGCGTAATGAGGAATCTGCATGAGTCGGGTAATCGCGAACTGTTGATTAATTTCAATAGTTTATTACATCAAACCCCTAAATATCAACTCGGTTTTTAAAAATCTGCTCAGGATTTTGCGAAATTACAGCTTAAAATCAGCTAAAAACGAAACTAAGTTCACGTGACACAAAAAGGGGAGGAGCTTGCTTCGACGTCAAGGTTCACTTTGAGTTGCGCTACGGCGAAACTGGTTGCGGTAGAAGCGAGGGGAATAGGCGAAAACGACAGGGGAGACCTTGTTGCTTACCGCTGTTTATTAAAAACGAAGGGGCTCTTATTATAATCTTTAGGAGAATATTCAGGGGGAAAGAGAGATGTATATCCTCCTGAATGTACCATCTCCGATGCCAGAAATTCCGATGTCAAGATCGGACATTCAATTGTACATCACTTTATTCACGAGTAAATGACCTCGAAGTAAAATTGTTTACTTAATTAAATGAATACCGAGAGCTTCTCGAGCACCTAAAGATATGGGCGTGGGGATATTGGGATAACTACACGAAATTACAGAAAGAGTATTGAATTCAGATTGCAATAAATGCTTTTAATGCAAAAGTTGAAGCAGAACAAAATGGAATAAATCAATACATCAAAATAAAACATTAACAAACAAGCAATGATAACAATAACCTGTACACGATTATCCTTCGGAAAAATAAAATCAGTTCAGTTCGGAGTTTTTTTTTTAATTTAATTATTATTTTTTTTAATTTTAAAGGAGTGATCTAGAGTACCTTCCATATTCATAATTTTTAGTTCAATGTAATGAAAGATTCATCTAAAGAAAACCCTTTTTAAAGAAAAAAGGTGTAAATATGCATACCGATAAATGGATAAAATGAAAATCAGTCTTGTATAATTAATATCCTGTTAAATAAATTACTGTAAAATATTTTTCACAATAGAACAGTGAAGAACACAAACAGTTTTCAGTTTACTTTTATTTTTATTTATTTTTTTATCGCTCTTGCACTATTCTTGTCTTCTCCTTTTGTGCATTAAAAAAAATTGAATTTGGTGTGTTAAATGTTGAAGATTTGCAACAAGATTCAACAAAATAATGGCAGTTCGTACTTGGAGCCATCTTGAGAATGCTACCGAATTTATTTGGCAAGGGTCTCCAAACTATGGCCCGCGAGTATCTAAAATCTGGCCCACAGCTTTGGGCTAGATTTCAGATGCATACATGAGCTCAGTCTATTGGTAGGTATAATTTAATCTACTGTGAGAATTTATTGTGTATTTATATTTTGTGAGTTGCTAATATCACATATTACGATAAAGGCAATATCAATCGTTAAATCATGAATTGACACCAAGTAGTTTAGCTTCTGTATTCTGTCTTAATCTAGCCTCATGGGTACAAGTTAGGCCATGCTTCTAAAACGGAAAATATTTGAGACCCCCCTCCCATGCATGCTAAAGAAAATGAAAAAAAAAAGAAAAAATACAAATATTGTTCATTAAATTGTCTAAACTGGGGGGGGGGGGGCTTAATTTTACTTTTAGTAGCAAGATTCATAGTTTTAAGTATAGTAATCGAGAGGGGGGGGGGGGGGAGGATTTGTCGAGACTTTAGTTCAAAAAACATATTTTTAGACGATGTTTAGTGATATTAGGATAAGGTGGGGCGATTTTTGACGACGTTTGAGGAGGAGGCACAGAAAATAAAATCCTAAAAACAAAATTGTAGGTCATATTTGATGGCGTTAAGGGAAGGGAATGTATGGGGTCGAAGAGAATCAACACCGACAAAGGAATTATGCCATTGCAGTTCGTTTATTCAGAAAGAGAAAGAAAGGCTTCAATACAAAAGTTTTGGATTGGATTAAATTGTACTTTTAAGAAATCTGATTTCATATTCCCTTCAATTTTGTTTCCTTTTGAAGTAAATATTGAAGGATTGAGATATATTTTTTCCGTCCCATATTCCGTCTTGGAGATTTTGTCAAGATGGAAATCCGTCCTGAGACGGAAGGTCTTGCATCCATGTCTAGCCTTTAAAAATTTCATTATAATTTTTTGTGATTTGTTTCTTTAGAAATTAAGCATCGTTCGAAAAATACATTAGGGAAAAGTCCATAAAAGATTTAATAAGGTTATACAAAATGTTTCTAACAGGTAATAAATGTAATTTTTTTCATAAATAATAATTAATGATGATTAAGTAGGAAATTTTTAATGTTATGGAGTAGGTAGCTTCGGAAATAAACCAATTTGGAATCATTTTTTAAGTAACTTTGATTATTTTAGTTTTTCACCCCAGTGTTTAATGAATGTTAGTTATGATGGTCTAAGAAAAATTCTACATTCTATGAATGGAAACTGAAAAATAATATAAAACTTGAAGCTCGTTTTTAAATTATAGGAATGCCTCAACGCTTATCTGAAAGTGCAGTTCATAGGCGGCTGGTGCACCAAAAAAGTGGGGGTCAAAAGAAACGTATGCGTGGGAGGAGGCAGCACCCCTGAAGTCTTTTTTTAAAGAATTTTATTACATAGATTTTAACACTAATGATTAAAAGACCAATTTAAAAAGTGAGAAGTGGCCTTAAAAATTAAGACCGATGGCCACCTTTGACATACGCCTTCCGATTCTAAGTTCTACCCTTATGAAATGGCCTGGAAAGAAGTCCGTTTTTTAGAATTTGCAGTTTTTACTTCCGTAAAATAAATCAATCCACTGAGTAAAAAAAGGATTTCAATCGATCATTACTTTATTATTCTGAAAAAGTGAGGGGAAGGGCCCTTTTCCTTTTGTAAGTGAGGGGACATCCCCTCCCCTTGTCCCCCTGTAAGAGCCGCACTATGGTGCATCAGTTATTACATATATTTCAACTGTTTCTAATACAAAAAAAAAAAAAATGTATCTGATTCTAAATTACGATGTGTATGATGAGCTATATATCTATTTTGGAGATGGGAAGGGGGAGGGGTGGACTGGCCTCGAGCCTTGTAATTTTCAAAAGTGGCCCGTGGTCAAAACGTTTGGAGACCCCGGTTCTATTGGGAACTTACGAGCGAGCGCCCAGGGTGAGAAGGAGTAAAGTGAATTGCGACGTCATCAGCCGGGCATCAGCGGAGATGGGGAAAATAGGGGGCGGGGCTTATCAGGCGACTTTAAGAATTAATTACAAAATAACTAATCGTCCGATTGAACTGAAATTGGTGTCTATCGTCATGAAATGACCTGAACTTTCATTTAAAAAAATAAAAAAAATGCATGCAGATTCCTCATTAAAAATTTGAAGGTGTACTACAGAAAGCGAATCTTACGAAAAATGATTGCCTTTGTTGAAGAAAATCAACAGTTTTCTAAAACATATGTTGACTTAAGAATGTGCATTTCAGAGCTGTCTAAAGCTTGGGAATTGGATGTAAAAGTCTCAACAATTTTGAATTCATTTAGAAAAGCTGGATTTAGAAAGGGATCGCCATCAGAAGAGCAAGAACTGGAGTCTAATGTGGATAGTGAGCCAGATGTTACAGAAATTTGAGACAGTTTCGGTAAAAAGAATAGTGTTCCAGATGATGTCTGTCCAGAAGCTTTTTTGGCAGTTGATGATGGCTTATCCACTTCTGGTCACATGACTGAAGAAGAAATTCTGGATTCAGTTCTAATGAGTAATGATTACAATGACGAAGATGAAGAGCAAGATGTAGAAATGGACAACCCGTCGAAACCATTGACATATGAAATCAGAAAAGCTTTTGACACCATCCGTTACGGACTGCAATACCAAAAAAATGTTCCAGAAGAGGTGTTTAAATCACTTCACACATGTGAAGAATTTTATGAGCAAAGTGTTTCCAAAGTGCAGCAAAAAATCACGGACTATTTTCAAAGTAAAACTAGTGTCGTCGACCAAGTTCAGGTTTGGTTCTTTTAATTTAGTAATGTAAAAATTTGCTAAAATTCACCTATATTATACTATAGATGCGAGTAGCATTCCTGATACAATATAATAGGTTAATAAATTAATTTAATTAGTTTTATTTCTCAATTCATTCACTGCATAACATTTATAGCTTCAAAATATGCACAGTATTTATTTCTTGCTAAAATGTAGTTATTCTAACAATAGTAAAGTGAGAATTAACCTAATGTACTAGTTACACATGTATACCCCTATTGAAAAATTAAGCAGACATTTACTATTTTCTTTATAGCGAAGTTTCTGTATAATGAACCTTTTCAATGGTCCCTTGCGACTTCGTTATATGGAGACTCGACTGTATATACTTTAGATCAATGATGAACTTCAAGACACTAAGGTAAAAAATTCATGCATCTAAATGCGTATTAATCAAATTATTTATACCCTAGTCACACTCATATTTGTCGAGTTCCTTATGAAAATATTTGGAGAATTTGCTTATACTAAGCATAAGCACAGGTACTGCTTGCTTATACAACTTCAGCTCTGATAAAATCTTATTCATTCAGAAATAGTTTGAAACGTAATAATTATTAGCTTGATAAAGATGTTTAGTGGATTAAAATAATTTGCATGTGCTAGGAATGCTACATAAAACAGAAAATTAAAACTTTGAGGATTCCACCAAAAATGAAGTATTTACATGCACACACACACACACAAACTGATATTTTCATTTCAGAATAGAGCAGTAACGACAGGCTTGGAAAGGGAATTAAAACTAAAATGCTTCTTTATTTTAAACTCATAAATGAGGCACCAAATTCTTATCTTAATCTGTCGCATGCAAGAGAATTTTAACATTCACAACAAAATGTGATAAAAAATACCATCCAAAAAAATCTCTCAATTTACTAGATAAAATTTCTCTCTAGTACTTATAATATTATCTAGTACTTTCTCTAATACTTATAATAATAAAAAAAATTATTCAAAACTAATGTCAAACTCAGTGTCACTTACTGCAACTTTTGACTTACTTTTTCAACAGTTTAGCAGTAAGTTTAACTTTCTTTTCTTTGTAACTTTTTCAGCTTTTTAATTAAATATTGAATACTGAAACTTTTAATTATTCAATATTTTTTAATTAGACTATTCAATATTTAAAAAAATCAGCAATCTTTGAAATTGAAATAACTAAATACCATTATGGGCACATATGAACTGTTCACATCTGCCCCTACATAATGCCTTTCCATGTGCCCCTTATCTCAACTTAGGCCTAATTTGATAAAATACTATATTTTTTTCAATTTTTTTTTAAATAGTGCATAAAAACTTCCCTTATTAATGCCTTTTAAAGATGAATAATGTCCAAATCACAAAAAAAAAAAAAAAAAAAAAGTTTGGATGTGTTTTTACTCCGAGAGCTAGAACGTAAAAGTATATTGGCACCTTCCAAAACAGAAGATCTTATGATAAGTAAAAAACAAAATGGTTTAGATCTTTGAAATTTCATGCAGGATATAGTACTCAAGCTACCATCTACACAATCTTTTTTCTGATATTTCTCTTCATGTTAACAGGATAAAATATCATTTGTTCACATGCGCCCCATGTTTACATGTGCTCTCCTCTCCTCAACTTAATTTTTCAAACTTTCCCAAATTGTTACCAATTTAAAGATGACCTTTAATCATGTCAAGAAAAAAGAAAGAAAAACAGGGAAACAAAAGAAAATTAATTCCTTGCTCTCAATGAAAAGTGATTTATTGTAAATATTAGACACTACAAATCTAACACCAACCTTAGATATTAATCACAGAAACTATTAAAGTGCAAGAGTTTAAAAGTTGAGCAACAATAAAGAATACTTGAATGTATGCATGCTTATATACATAAAAATAAAATGTATCTTAATCTAAACATACAACTAAGTACAAACTTTTCACAAATACAGCTAAATAAAGTAATCTAAAAACATATTCATTAACCCCAGCAAAATAATATAAAAATTATTTACAAACCTGTAGTTCACCAAAGCGGTAATAACTCAGTTTGTACATCAAACAGTTTAGGAGGGTTTGAGATCCATTCTCATCAACTCTAAATTCTCCTCTACTAGTGTAATAATCACTCTCCTAATGATTAGAAAAATAAAAAGAAAAAAGAAACATATAAATACTAGATTAAATTTTCATTGTTAATTTAAAAACTAAATGGTCACTGCATGACAGTCAAGAATGTAATAATGTCAAAAAATAAGGAGATTATTTTGGAGACAAATTAAATGCTTTTACTAATGTTTTCCTACTTAAAAAAGATCAAATTTCTCATCATAAATGCTTTAAATAACAGGGTTCGCATTTACCCGCTATAGCGAGTTTTTTACGCAAATTCATGTAGAACGGACGCAGTATTTGCACAGTTTCGGGTCCCTAGGACCCAAAAATAATAGTTTATGCCAGGAGAAAAAAAAAATCCGATCAAAAAGTAATTTCGGACTCATGAATCGAAAAACTCCAGAAGACTGGTGGTGATTTTATGCTGTATATAGTTAAACTTTTACAATTATGAAAGGAGGGGAAAGAATAAAAGAAGCCCATACTTATCAGCTTACTCAATGAACCCCCTATTGTGTTGGCCTGGCGATCCTGGTTTTAAGAACCTGATTGGACACAGCTGTGACTTCAGGATGCCAATCACCCCCCAACCCCATTGCCCTATTCTTTAAACCCATCATGACATTGCACATGTTGTCCCATTGTCCTCCCATTCTTTTCTTGGAATTGAATAGTAAACAACCTACAAGTACGAAATTTTCATAGTATTTTGGATCTTTTTTGTTTGTTTCTCGTTAGCACGTGGAAAATAGGCTTAGTGAATTTTCGCACATTTTTACTGATTGAGCATCTGTTTCTGGTTAGTTATTTTTCAGATTATTTCCTGAATAGTCCCTAGTGCAAAGCCAACAGAGCTAAAATACAACAGTATTTTTCCCCTTGTCTTATTTTTGCCCCCCCCCCCTTTAAAAGCCAACAGAGCTAAAATACAACAGTATTTTTCCCCTTGTCTTATTTTTGCCCCCCCCCCCCCTTTAAAAAAAACGGTGTTTGAAACATATTTTCTGCTTGAAATTTAACTATAATTTTCTTCTGCAGAATATTTAGTTTCGCTTTGCTTGGCATGTTTTTACCTTATCTTTCCATATGATTTGTTTACAGATTTTTTCAATAAACTAATCAACATAATTAAGAACATTCTTAAGACATAATTGTGCTTTCCCAACCACTAAAGAGTTTTTTTTTTTTTTTTTGTTTAAAAAAATAAAAAAAATCAAATGCTGAGTTTAAGTCTTGAAAAATAGCAGATGATTAAAATCATGTAGTTATCCTTGTTTATTCATTGCCAGAAAAGCTTGCCTCTTTGAATACAGCTTCTTGTGCCATTGTATTTGACAGTACTTACACCTAGGAATACTTGATGTCATGAATTCAAACATGTCCAATAACAGAAATTCAATTAAAAACCTCTTTATTTTGTGTCTTAATATGTCAAATATTAAACCCAATGTTAAATAAAGTTAAAGGTACACTCTAAGCTATCTCATTGTAGCGTCATTGTTGTTTTTTATGTATCAAATTTTGCTGAAAATTCGTCAATTTAATACATGAAATCAATGGATTACTGTGCATTTTCAGATTTTATTTAAATATTTCGGGTTTTTATGCAGGCCCATCATTGGGGGGGGGGGGGCAATTACCTTCCCCCCTGACTTTGAGTAATCAATGTATTTACATATAAGTGGACATGATTTTTGTTGTTTTGTTGTTTTCTGTTGAAATTGTATTGTGTTTTTACCCTTTGCTCCCCCCCCCTCCTGGAAAAACTTTAAATGACGGGCCTGTTTTTATGTTATTTTATTCAAATAGTTTGGGACTCAATTTTTTCATTAAATACCCACTTTTTGTTTATTAATGGGTCCACGGGACCCATGTAGCAAATAGTTTAGCGCGAACACTGAAATAATATTTTAACACATATTTTATAATGTAATTAAAATGCTTAGTATTGTATTTCACATGTACTGTGAGTTCATTTGTAATTCTAAACAACCCTACATTTATTTTAAACAATATTCAAAAATCGAATAAAATCATACTTTTATGTCTCTTGGATGCTCTCCTTCGGCAATTCGAACCATCCAAAGAAATTTATTTATATCATCGCCAGAGTATCCTATAACACCACCAAATATGACAAGAACATAATCAACATCGAGTGTTTTCATAATTTCATATGCAGCTGATTCATTTGATGCCATTGCTTTTCCAACCTAAAGAAAGCAACAGAAAGAAAATGTTATTGAAGAAAACATAGTTGTAGCATTTAAATAAGAATTTTTAAATTTTGAAAATTGAATTGAATAATATTTAAAGGGTTAGTATGGTATAACTCGCTGAATACTTTATCAAACTTTATACGCAAAGCATCATTTTAAAGGTTTTTTCCCCACTTTCAGAAAAATACAGAAAAAATACACTTAAATAGCAGATTTTTAAAATCTAACTGTCTAGGGTAAATTACCCTAGGGTTACCTAGTTTTACAATAGTCCCTAGATATGCAAAATGGTTAGCTAGTTACAATTTATCTATTTTGAATCAAATAGCTATTTATAAAGTATTTTAAACAATCTGAAATAGCTCAATTCTTTAAAGTCAGGAAATACAATAAATTAACAGAGTTTCAGAGACAAATAACAGGAAAATGTAAGTATCAATGCTTATTTCTAAGTTGCTTCACCTAGCAGCAACAAGTATTGTTTTGTTCTTTGTCAGTGACATATAAAGGTCTGATGGCTATGGGGGGGGGGGCGGAGCTCTATTTGTCACCCCCCCCCCCCCTTCCTCTAATCATTCAAACAAAATAGTAATTTCTTTATTGAAAATTTTTCATTTTCTTCTTTTTTGAAAAAACTGATTAAGTAAGCAAAGTTTCCTGATATGACACCCGTGAAAGGTGTTTATATGAATAAAAACCAATAACTCAAAATTCTTTAATAAAGAGATTCTCATATAAAAAGAAAAGAAAACATGGAGACAATTTAAAAAATCAGTCTTTGTCTCTGAAATACATACGAGAAGGTGAAAAAATTATTGAATTTTGATTTGTAGTACATACAAAAACACGTACTATATAAACTGGGCAGTGGAATCCGCAAAAGAATAACTGACTCTTTTACAAACAAATATAGTGGCTATTCCTTTTAAATCAGAAAGGTATAACACTAAAGTGTCAAATGACCATCTCGGATTTTTCTGTTTTAAATTGCAGTAGTTTCAACTAATGGACATGTGAAATATTCAAAAACAATTTTGCAAAAAACTTTTTTTTTCTTTTTTAATTTAGACTTAAATTTCAATACAAAATTAGAAATGTTTCAAAACTGCTTCAATCATTTTTTCCCCTTGGAATAACTTACCGGCCAAAGCCAGCGTACCAGTCACACCAATTTCAAACCATGGATTTTCTTTTAAATTTAAACCACAGCCAATAAAACCGGAAATGTCATTTCCTCAGATTTTAATATATATATATATATATATATATACACTCAGGCACATTGAAAATAGCGACCCAAGAAGAAATCGTCGGATTGAAATGAAATTTAATACACATAATGATACAGATGAAAGACTCACTTGATCTCAAAATCAAGACAAACTAATACAGGGTGAGCAACACAAATACAGGGAATCTGTACAATGTTGAAATTTGGCACCCCAATGTCAAAACCCGCACAGCTGGTGTAATGGTCTGAGGGGGGGGGGGCATATATTATGATAGCCAGTTCCAATCTAATTGCGATGCGTGGAAACTTAACCGGCCAACGTTACGTTGATAATATTCTTTGACCCCATGTAGGACCTTTCCTAAAAAGTCTCCCAGTGGCAATTTTCCAGCAAGATAATGCTCGTCCGCATACAGCAACAGTTGCTCAAGACTTCCTACGTCATTTTCAAACTCTTCCATGGCCGGCCCGCTCCCCCGAATTATCTCCTATAGAAAATGTGTGGGATCAGCTAAAACATCAGATGCCATCGTGTCACTCTGTGCGTGATTTGGAGTTGGCTGTTACAAATTTGTGGGCCCATCTGCCTCAGGACAACATCAGGCATCTAATCAACTCAATGGTGGACCGTGTGGTGGCATGTATTGCAGCTAGAAGTGTTCTAAAGTGCTATTGAAATTGCTCTGTATTTGTGTCCTTGCACACCCTATATTTATTCAATTGTCTTGGTTTTGAGATCAAGTGATTCTCTTATTTGTATCATTATGTGTATTAAATTTCATTTTAATTCGATGCTTTCTTCTTGGGTCGCTATTTTCAATGTGCATGAGTGTGTGTGTATATATATATATATATATACATATACATTAGGGTGATTCAAAAAAACTTTTTTTTTTGAATTTCTTTGATCTTACCCCGCAGTTTTTTTACATTAATCATAAATGTGATGTATGTGAAATTTTAGCTCAATTGAATAATATTTAGAGGTCGCGTAACGCGATTGAATTTTGTTGAAAATTAGCAATTTCGAGAGCTGAAGTATATAACTTTATTACTCTAAATAATATTGTTCTTCAAAAAAATGGAATTTAAAATGTTAGTTTACTCTACTAAGTAATTAATCAATAAAATAATGGCTCAAAGTGAGTCCCCCCCCTCCCCCCGCTCCTAAGCTGCATCATCTCTTACCCGAGATTGGGCAGAAAAGGTAGCTGCAAGCTCGGACAATAGTTTGTTTTCTTTTCCGTTGTTTGAGGTGGATGAGTTTATTCGGCTAAAACAACTAGCATCCATTCTAGACAGGGCCCAATATAAGTGACCAAAAAGCCACTTTGGTAGTAACAGCTACAGGACAAAGTGTGGGTCAAAATGGGGTGCATTTGACAACGTCCATAAAAAGGTAAAGGCAAATTATTCGCTCTGAATCAGCAGTTAACTTACAAAAATTGTTTAAATCTATGACTTCCTTTGATGGAACAAAACACTAATGCAAAATATATTTGGAAAAATGAAGGAGGATTGGCGGAATTCACACCAGTATTAATATCAGGACCACAAGCATTGATGATTAACTTCTGAGTACTCCTAAGTTAGAGTCGGACATATAAATTGCTACGGCAAATGCTGCTATAAGATAACCTGTTAGATGAATGGTAACTTTTACTGAACTCGTACGTGGTTTGTGTTTCGATACGACATGTAGTGCCAGTACTAAAGTTGGAGCATGTTTGAACTTGGAAAAAAAAGCTAGGGAAGCAACTTTTATATAAAGCTTTCCGCCATTATGTTTTAGACATTGTGCTTTGTGTCGTATTATAACCAAAGTCTATTTTAGTCTCAGTCTCTCGGTATTTTAACCGATAAACCAAGAAATAGGGGTATTTGATTGTGTGAAATGTCAAATGCAATGTTCAAGCAATTGCGTGAAGCCACACTGAAATTGGATCTACAATACTGCTTTTTAAGCAGTTTCAGCAATCATAGTCTAGAATACAACATTCTAATTTTAAAGACGGAGTGAGAAACAATGAGGTTGAGGAGTTGGTAGCCAATTCAGAGCGATGTGCAACTAATAATGGAAGTTGCGCTAAGTCAAATTCTGATGACCCATGCAAAAGAAGTGTAGAGGAAGATACTGGAGCTTAGTGTGATTTTCTTGAGAGGAGCACCTTCTTGTGGTGTATGTTTTTGTGTCCCAGGAGGAATTCCCTATGTTATATGGAGGTCAAAGATTCTTTAAGCCGTGAATATTTCACAACCAGTTCAAACTTGCAGATGGACAAAGAAAAGGTATTCGTAACATATGAATGTGAATTCCTTCACAGTCTTATTGTTAATGAGAAAGAATATCTAAGAGCTAGGTTCACAGCAACCCATTTCTGTCCAAGCATTGAGAAATGATTTGGAACATTTACAGCGTCCTGATTCATAAAAAGAAGAAACTCAAAAAATATCAGCTGTTTGATCCTGAGCATTGCAAACTTCAAAATAGCTACAAACGAGGCTTTGTACTACCAAAGAAACTGAGGATTGTAAACAACAATACGGAGCGTGGCACGGCCCATATTGAAGCATTTGTTAAGAATATCACTAAAGACGAAGAACAAAGACAGTGTCTTCTTCAAGTGGCAGAAGAACACAGAAAAAAGTTTCAAAGTTGCAAAAAAGTAAAATTTAAAAGTATTGCAAGAATTAATGAGCGAGTTACTATATATTTAATGTATTTGACTTTTTTTCATATTTTTTTCCGTATTTGATTAGTTTTCATATTTTTCTGTATTTTTTTGGTTTTTAAATATATCATTTTGTAGTTGCACACTTTTTTTCTTCAGATATAAAAAAGCAATAAAATAACCTTATTACTATTCTTTTCATTCGCATTTGTACCACTATCACGAAATTTGAAGTATTCCTAAATATAAATATAGTTTACTAAAATTTGGGCAAATAATTCAGTGTATATAAAGGTACTAAATAAGACGGTAAGACAAACAAAAATACAAAGTCTATTTTTTCCATAGATATCATTAACGTTCACATTTTTGTCAATATCATGAAATTTGGAGGCGTTTGCGCGACCTCTAAATATTAATATATTTTTTCAAAATTTTGCACAAATAATCAGTGTATATAGTGTCACAAAATAAGAGGGTGAGACCGACAAAAATATATAGTTTATTTCTTTCCATACATTTCTGAATCACCCTAATATTCATTAACAAAAACAAAGTAGGTGAAGAATCATATAGAAAAAGAAAAATAAATTTCACCACACAGGTCAAAAGGCTACTGGGCAATTCCACGTGACTCACGTTACAATTTGACGTGATTTTACATAAGTAAATGTTATATATATTAAAGAAATACCATGCCTGATTTAAATAAAGCCGTTGACAGTCATCTGGTATGCAGTGAGAGCCTGTGGATATCAGCATTTTACATTTCAACAGAAATAGATGGTGTTTCAACCTTAATTTAACATCGTGACATACGTTACAAAAAAAAGGAACTCAAGTTTTTTGGATAATAAAAAACCTAACATTCCTGCTCTTTCAGAATAAAAAAATGTAAAAACTGCTTTTCATGGCACAAAATATGTTTCTAAATTATGATATATACGAAAAAAAGTTCATTCTGCTGTCACTAATTAAATTAATCAATATTTTGAGTGTGACTCATGTTACATAGTTTCGTGACTCACGTTACATCTCCGCTTTAGTCCTTTACTTTACATCTTATTTTGAAAATTTTGTGTAGAAATTTCACCTAAATTCAATTAAAATTAATGCTTAATGGCTTGTTTTCTTCAGTTGATCAGTTTTAAATACAGTTAAACCTCTCCGAGCGGTCACTTTTACAAAGCGACCATCCCTCTTAACGGCCAATTTTTCGTAGCACGAATTTTTTGTTCCCATAGACCTAGGGTTAAAATTCTCCTTAGCAGCTACCATCTAACCCCTCTGAATGGTCACAGAGTGGATTCATCAATTCAGTTTTCCAAAACATATGTTTGTCTTTTTTTTATACTACTTCCCGTATTTTCTCTGTGGCTGCATTTTACTGATTTCAAATTCTCAATTCATACATCTGAAAACTTTTACAGGATATTACACACCATTACATTTCATCTGATATCAATCATAACATTTAATGTTGCATAATGGCTGCAAAATTAGTTGACTGCTGTCAGAAGTAGGCTCTTCAAAGTACTTACTTTTCTCATCCACTATTGATGAATAATTAAATTTTAAGCATCTCAAATAAGAGCAAGTGAGATGTTGACCGTGCTTTTTAAAAATTCTCTTATGTTCCAATTTTATATGTATATATATATTTTTTCTTGCTCAAGCTAATTTTTCAAATCATTTTCGTTTAGATTTTCTTGGGATAAATAATTTTTTCAGCATGAGTTCAGTGGACATTGCAATCTTCTTTTCAAATGTATATTACATTTACCGATGAGTATTGACTAACTCACTTATGACTACAGTTTAACTGTGAGGTGAATTAAAGGAATTTCTCCTTGTTTAGGCGAGTCTTCCTTAGTGTATTTACATATTTGTATACCGTATATACTCGCGTATAAGTCGAGAAATTTAGTCCAAAAAATGAAGTTGAAAGTTAGGGGGTCGACTTGTACGCGGGGCAGAATTTCCAAAAAATTTTCCCGAACAACAACGAGATCTTTCCGATTCAGAGTCCAACTATTTTAAACAAACGATAAAGAAGTAAATACTCATACATTCTACTGTATTTTGGCATGGTTTGATTATGAAATAAAGTATTAATAATTACAATTAACGACCGACAGCGTAAAAAGTGCGGGAATTCCGTATTGGATTTCCGAATTTTCCGATTGATGGTGTTTATCTTTTTGAAACAGAATGTAATATGGCTACATCGCAAAATTTCATTGATAATAATGCAAAATAAAAGCAATAGATAGCAAAAATTGTAACCTCAAAATCGAACCCTTACAAAAACCGCGATCATAAAACCGAACCCTTTACAAAAATCGCGATCGCAAAAATGAAATCTTTTTTGTGAAAAATAATAACAATCGTGCTATTTTTAACATAAGAATGCTCACTGTATTTAATTGTCCTTCTTTTTAAAACGTTTATATTCAAAAATCGCGGTAAAACGTTCCCAAATCGGTCCCGATTTACAAAAATCGCAATCGCAAAAATAAACCCTTTTTGTGAAAAAGAATAACAATCGTGCTGTTTTTAACACAAGAATGTTCAGTGCATTTCATTTTTATTCTTTTCAAAAATCGCGACAAAAAGTTCCCGATCGTTTCAGAAAGTGCGGTCTCGACTTATACGTGGGTTTTCGATTTTTTCCCGTTTTTCCTTCAAAAAGTAGGGGGGGGGGGTCGACTTATACGCGAGATCGACCTATACGCGAGTATATACGGTACTTGTTGAAGCAATATTTAAGAAGTTTAAATTTAGCCAAAATTTCCTTTGGAAGTTTCATATGTTTATTTTTCAGCTTATATTGAAATGCTAGAGACAATATCCTTAGCTTTTCGACTTTTCTCGTTAGACATTCTTTCATCCAGAGACAATGTTTCTGTTTACATGTAATGTACTTCCCTTCTTGCTTCAAATTTTCTCGGCACCTTAGCTGTCATTCTGCGGTTACTCGTTAAATATTATAAAAATTTCTTTTACTGGAATGAAAAACCTTTCTTAGATACGAAAGAAAAAAATGTGCATGCATAAACACATGCTACACATTGGAAAGCTGAGGGCCAGAACAGGGACCCAGTGTACTAATTTAAAGATTATAAAACACTAAAAGAATTTAAATTACGTTATTTATACTTAATTTCATCAGTATTATTAATTATATATAGGTGTGTACAAGTGCTAATCCTCTTTTTAGACCCTAAAATACCATTAGGGCACATTAAATACTTTTAAGAAGTTAATAATAGCTTGTATTGGCTGTAACTCACTTTTCACGTGACTCACGTTACAAAATAAACATCCGTATTTTTTGAATAAAAAAGCAAAAAACTCTAAATTGGCCAAAAATTTCTTTTTTGTCATATACATGAGTAGGAGAAACAGGAAAAAAAATTCATTTAAAAGCTATAAAATTTGGAAATATTGCAAAAATTAAGTTTTCGTGACTCACGTTACACAAAATTTAATGGTTTAAAAACTACTTTAAAAAATTATTTTAAGAATAAATTTCAAAATGTACTATTAATAATTGTTTTCTTATCGAATAAATCTGCCAGGAACAAATGCAATTAAATTGTGGAAACAGGCTAAATCAATAATATATGCTCGTTTAAAATTGTGTCTAGCAGAGACAGACTTTTACAAGATCGTGAGCTCATAGAACAAGTTCTCTTACAAAAAGAAAATGATTCACCTGAAGTTACCTTATTCTAATTTGTAAACTTCAATCAATATAGAGAACGTACAAAAAAAATTAAGACAATTTTTCAACATTTTTTTTTAACACCGAGTTCCCATGTTGCCTGGAATTGCCCTACTG
This sequence comes from Uloborus plumipes, assembly GCA_038373865.1. Taxonomy (NCBI): domain Eukaryota; kingdom Metazoa; phylum Arthropoda; class Arachnida; order Araneae; family Uloboridae; genus Uloborus; species Uloborus plumipes. The sequence goes on from JAXGGA010005473.1 coordinate 54,770, forward strand.
ACAAACAGTCTTATCAGTAGCACATTGAAGAAGCCATAGGTTTGTAGTTCTTTACAGTGTTGGTTGAGAGGTGTTGTTTTTGTACTTCTTGTAATTTCATGTCGTTCAGTCTTATGTGATTTTATATGGTGTTTTTTGAATTGTATTCTCTCATGTTTTTGCTTAAATGAATCAGACTTCTAGTGACCTTATGCTTGTCTGTGAGATGTCGGGGGCTAAAAGTTGCATCTTTTTTTAGGCGTTTTGCCTGTAACTGGCTAGAAACATCTCACTTCACTTTTCTCTACCCTAGAGGAGACCCCTGATGAAGGCCATAGGCTCTTTTTTGAATTTTCTCTTTACTTCAGTTTTTCAACAAATTTTTTGCAATGTTTTATACTTCTAATTAAAAATACATATACATATTTTTTATACATATATATATACATACATATATACATACACATATATACATATATATATACAGGTAGTTATCAAAATAATGGAAACACTTGAGGTTCATAGGAAAAATCTACCGTTCATCGCAAAATAAGCGATCAATTGTTCTTTAACTTTAGTCATACAAAATATAGACTTTACCGGACATTTCCACATTAAATTAAATCACTAATGCATTTGGGGACGACAAAAAGGGGGATCGGAAGAAAAACCGCTTTCTGACCATAACTCTTCGAAAATAACTTGGAATAACCTATAAATTTCAACAATTAATTAGCATACTATGTATAATTACTGTACAAATTTTTATGAACATACCACTCTTACTTCCCAAGATATGAAACATTTTTTTAAAAAACGGCAATTTTATTTGAAGGGTTTTTGCTTATAGCACGTAGACTTTTTGATTAAACCTTATCAAAACTTCAGGAAAGATGACAAAATACAAGAGAAAGAACATACTAAAAAAGTAAATAAAAATATTAAAAATCCGATGAGATATGAACGTTAAAAGGAAATAATTTTTCACGGCGCATGCGTAAATGACAGAAATTTATAACTACAAGAATATTGTACCCTGATTTATACTGTATCTAATAAAAACAGTTCCAGTTGAATATCATGAAAATTGAAAAAGATATCAGCGATTTAGTGAGCTGTATTTCATTCATTCGCAGATAATACTTAAATAGTGAGGGCCTGTCCACAAAGAGCTATTTTTAAATTAAAGGTATCGCGTCATCGTTCAAAGCCAACGTTTCAGTGGGTGTCCGGACACTTTTGGCCACCTAACTATAAGGTTTTTTTGGCCGAACTGGCGAGATGTGACTACTATGCCGAATATAAATTTTCAAACTGTATACAATTCAACATTGAAAAAAATGCTCGATTGTCACCACACTATTTGTTGACAACCCCTCGCCATTTATGTATTGTCTGCGAATGAATGAAATACAGCTCACTAGATCGCTGATATCTTTTTCAATTTTCATTATATACAACTGAAACTTTTTTTATAAGATGCAGTATAAATCAGGGTACAATATTTTTGTAGTTATAAATTTCTGTCGTTTGCGCATGCGCCGTGAAAAATTATTTCCTTTTAACGTTCATATCTCATAGGATTTTTAATATTTTTATTTACCGTTTTAGTATGTTCTTTCTCTTGTATTTTGTCATCTTTCCTGAAGTTTTCATAAGGTTTGATCAAGAAGTCTACGTGCTATGAGCAAAAACCCTTCAAATAAAATTGCCGTTTTTTAAAAAATGTTTCATATCTTCGGAAGTAAGAGTGGTACGTTCATAAAAATTTGTACAGTAATTATACATAGTATGCTAATTAATTATAGCTTATTCCGAGCTATTTTCGAAGAGTTATGGTCAAAAAGCGGTTTTTCTTCCGACCCCCCTTTTTGTTGTCCCCCAAATGCATGAGTGACTTAATTTCAATGTGGAAATGTCCGGTAAAGTCTATATTTTGTATGACTAAAGTCAAGAACAATTGATCGCTTATTTTGCGATGAACGGTAGATTTTTCTTATGAACCTTAAGTGTTTCCATTATTTTGATAACTACCTGTACATACACATACATACATATATATATACATACATACACAATCAAATCTATCTATCTCGAATTTCACGGGCCAGAAGAAAAATTCGAGATATGGAGGTTTTGAGATACAGAGGTTTTGTTATAGTTATAAAAATGAGCTATTAAATCAAAGTCAGAGAATGAATAGAATCTTCTGTATTTATATTGCTAAACATTTTACTGTAAGAACATAGTGATTATACATTATACTAATTTTTTTAATCAACTTATAGTTCATTTACATCTTAAAATATGAAAAGTGATATTCTTTCAGTGATCATGGTTATGTTTAACGTTTAGATTTTAATTTTACCTCAGTTGAAAAAATTTAAGTATTAGAACGATTTATACTAACCAGAAGCCTGCAAAATAACTGTTTTACATGATTCGAAAGTACTGCTGAAGACGTCATATCAAAGTTCAACAATGCTCTATTTCCTCAGTTTCCTAGTGGATGGAATTTCTAAAAAAAATTTAATTCCAAGTAGTTATATGTCTAAAAAGACCTGAAGGAGCATATGACTGCTAATATTTTCCATCAGTATTGGCAAAATATAGGATAGAACACATTTTGTCTCTTAAGTTTTACTGCTGTTAAAGATCGCTATGAATCAAATTCAAAAATGACAGTGTAGCAGGAATTTGAGAGATAGAGGTTTTTGCGACAACCAATTTGAGATAAACATGGAAGAAAACGTTGAAATAATGCTATAAAAGCAAGGAAATTGAAAAACTTTGATATAGTGAGGTTTTCGAGATAGCCAGGTGTATGATAAGCAGGTTTCCCTGTGTGTGTGTGTGTGTATTTATGTATATATATTTGTTCTTGGAAAAAAAAAGGTTTGATATGAGAACATTATTGCTGTATGATATCTATGACTTTGAAAACGGGAAAAATTTACAAAGAATGCCTCCAATGTTTATAGTCGGTATACAAAGGTAAGTAAGCTTCATCTTGTATCACTTGATTCAAATGGCTCAAAGAATTTTGCTAAAAATTTAAGTCTCTTTTGGAAAGAATGCATAGAAATACACCTGCCTCATCTCTGGAATTGGCACAACTTGAAACCGAGTGATTTAAACTACAGATCACTAGTTTGTTCATATTTTATAAAGTTTATAATGCAAAACAGCACAATTGTCAAAAAAAAGAAAAAAAACCTATATATGAAAGAGAAAAAAAAAAAGGTCTAACAGAAAAGTCTGATGCATTTGAATTGATGCTTTTGTTCATTTGTACAGTTTTCAAGCAGTTTTCATTAATTCGTGATTTTTGATTATGTGAGCAATGTTTTTCATAGTTTAGTGTCACTGCATAGTTCCAGGCATGTGATACATTTATGACCAGGTAACATTTAAACAGTGAAACAAGTTTTGAAGAAGATAGATTACTGCAAGTTACATGGAAAGATACACAAAAAATGGGAAACTGTCTCATAGTTACAGCAATCTGAATCTATTTAATGATGGTGTGATTTCAATAATTCTACTGAAAATTTTCTGTCGCATTGGTACATGACATAGTTCATATATTCTTAGAAGTGATTTGCTTTAAAACGACTGGAAACATATTCAATACCTTTTTAAGATCAATATTTTGCTACTACTAAGATCAAAATCTTACAACTACTAAGATGACCTCAATGAATTTAGTTGAGGTATGTGACAAAAAAAGCTTTTCGAAAATATAAATTTTTACTAACTACAATTCACTTTCAAGCACGGAAATAAGAGACACAATGGAGATAAACATTTACACAACAAAATCTATGCAGTAACGAAAAACAAAAGTTACACTACTTACGAGTGCAATATGACTGTTATTCCAGGTATTGTTGTCAACTAACGTGCTTCTATTAGCCATTCCTGCAATTTGGTATCCGTAATCCCACCATGACATGACTTTAGCATCATCTGCAGTGTTTTGAGCAAGCCAATGGTAAGCTTCTCGAAAATCATCCAAAATTAACCTGGAGCTATAAAAAAATTTTTTTTTTCTTAACAGATGAAATGGGAAAATATTGTTACAAACACAGATTGAATACAACTAAACTGTTGATGATAAAAAAAATTCTTTCAGCGCAATTAAATATGATTTGAAAGAAAATTTGAAAGTGACAACGAAAACTTCAATTATTTAGTCAAAAATTTAAAAAAAAAATATTCCAAGAACATCCCCCTTAAGTTTCCAATGCTCCAGATATGTCAGTTTTATTTCTTCAGTCAAGGCTGGATACTTCACTAACAACCCTTGTATAATAATTGTCCCAAATAGGAGACTCTTAGGAATCATTCATATTTTAAAAACATTTTACGAAATCTAATTATGTTGATAACTTTTGTCTTTTTAAATTTTACAAACTTTTTAACACTTATTGCCATGATTTGGAACTCTAGAAAACTAACTGAAGTTCATAACGTTCATTTACATATAGGTATTTGAAAAGCCCTTCTGTTGTCTCTGAAAAATTGGTAATAGCTAGATAGTCTTGCGCAATATTTAACTAGAACAAAACCATTGTTGTTGTTTTTCGAAACATATTAATTTCAGGTCACACGATTGTTCAAGAAATGAATATCTGTCATTTGAAACTGTTTGCAATTTTTTAAAAGAGGTTTCTAAACCACCAAATTTTATCATCAATTTTGAGGAAGTTAATGAAATATGTGAGAAGTCATAACCATGAAAAGCCTTCGTATTGGCTACAAGCTACTGAGAGCTTTTGTGTAATTGTCATCTCACTAGTCAATCGAGATGAAAAATTGACATATTCCAAAAATTTTTCTTAGCTAAGCCTTTTAACCAGTATCTAGGCACAGTAGCAGAGTGCTTGCAGCCTACTTGTGGGCTGTGGCCCATGGGTTAGAAACCGTAGATATAGTTGCATTATATTATCTTCTCCAGAGAAATAACACTTTAGTTTTTCTATCAGTGAATGTGAAATCTTCTTGCTATATCTATTGAACCTATTGTAATGCGCTGATACATTATATTTTTTAACACCCTACTACCCTACCACTGCATTCAGAACAAGCCAAAACTTGCTTATTTTGTAGTTGTATAAAAGTCAACCTTTTTACTTCTAATTTTACAATTTTCTTTTTTTAACACTATAAGTAGTTATGGGAAAAAAAAGTTATATAGAAGTTATACATACCCATCAGAGCTATAGCTAGCTAACACAATACTAGGACTGGAATATGCATTGCTGGTTACCCATGTGCAATGGACGGCAAATAACATTAGAGTCATCATCATAACAACAACAGTGATGCTACGTATGTTCGTTCCCAAACCATGGTTTTCTCTTGATTGATCTGTTTTGATTTTCCTGATTTTTCCAGCCTTGTCATAAAGATTCTTATTTCCTTTCTTATCAGTACCATCACTTTCTTCCGAATCACTGTCAATAGGACTCAATGATGTTTTAGGACACTCATCGTCTTCAAGATATGTTGCAATAGTTTTTGAAAATGCTATTGCACTTAGGACACATACCACTGGAGTTAAAGTCAGCATTAATCTCACCATTACTCCAGCAAAATATACAGCAGTAATAGCATACAAAATAACTGAAATAAAAATAAACGTGTTTTATGCATAATTTAACAATAACTTATAAGCATTTTAATGCAATTATTAAGTAAAACACTGAAATTACTAATTGATTAAATTGAAAAATAGTCATGTTTAAGTAGGAATTTTTCTAAAGTTTTTAAATTTTAATACATACCAACAAAACCACAGCACAGGACCTCATATCATGTGTCCCAAAAGTTAGGAAGAACCAAAATTCATTAATTTTCAAAATTGTTATTATCTGATTTTACTTAATATATATATATATATATATATATATATATATATATATATATATATATATTATTATTATTATTATTATTATTATTATTATTATTATTATTATTATATATTAATACATGTTAGGGGGGCAAAAAACAAAAAGGTTTTCAGATCAGTTTCTAATACTTGCCAAAAGTTGTCTTTAGTGATAGTAAGTTAATGTACAAAATTTGAGAAGAATCGGTTAATATCTTCAGGGGGTGCTGCAATTGCGAAGTTTTATCAGCTTTTTTATAGATTTTATGGTTAAAATATGAAAAAAAAATTCATTAGCTAACCTCATTACACTTAAGATGCACTTTACTCATAAGATATATTCATGCATTAAAAGCACATGAAATAACTCACAAAAATTATTTTATATTATACATTTATATTTCAAGCATCTTAAAAAGAAACAAAGAAGTGAAAGATAGTGAATTTCAGGACGATATTAAGTAAAAACTGATGAATTTTTGCAAAATGTGACATAAAAATTGTGAAAATGCAAACATATGACAACATTATGTTTTAATGTTGTCAAATGCAAATATATGACAACAGCATTACTTAAATATCAATGAAATACGTTTGAAAATATATACTGTACAAATGTTTCAAAAAAAAGCGGAACAGCTCCTGTTTTTAAGAAGTCATGTAGCTCATCTTCAGATGCCGTCATTGTTATAGAAGGTTCGGTTATAAGCCAAGGACGTCTTGAAACATTTTTAATAGACTATGGCAGTGGTTAATATGCCAGCTTCAAAGCAATGAATTGCTTTTTCGCCACTTTGTAGAATACTTAGATGGACAAACAAATGGTTCCCGAGGGTTCAGCGGTCCTATTGGCAAAAAGTTGACAGGCTGCAAATCCCTAACTGTAGAGAAATAGGAGGCAGCTGAGCACAATATGCAAAACAACCTATCAACCGAGATGACCTAAGTACGGACCAGAAATATTTACTAGAACTATTTGACCACGTTATTAGTGGCAACCGCTCCACACATCTTTGTGAAACAGTACTTGGTTCCTAGAGTCATTCTAGATTTCTCATGACAGCCAGTCAAATTTGCATCTGTACATAGCAACAGAATATATTATTTACCAGATGGACCTGTTACATGTCATACATCCAGATATTCAAAGCTCTTATTTTATTTTTTTGCATATACTGAAAATATTTTGTTGGCAATGTAAAATGATGATCAAAGTCATGTAACGGCAGTTAGTTGCTTGTCGGATTAAAAGAGTTAAAGACACAAATTCTGTGTATAATAATGATATTCACAACTTTATCATTTTTGAGCTTAAATTTTCTTCTTCCGACTATGTAGACTTGTTCATTTGGCAGTGTAAAAACGTGCTTATAACAGAACCTCCAATAACAATGATACCATCAGAGGATGAGCTACATGACTTAGTGAAAACCGGAGATGTTTAATTTTCCTTCGAAACATGTGGACATTTCCTTGTCATAAACAATCTGTGAAACCCAGCATGAAGTTCGCGACAAATGTATCACTGATCACAAGTGGAATGGAAGTGAGGAATAGTTTCATTCGTGCACGTTTAGAGGCTCAAAAAGAACTGCATTTCCTTGAATGTAAAAAAGATTTTTTGCGAAAGAGCTCTAACTGTGACACACCAAATTTTCGTATCATGTATGTTGTGTATGTTTGTATATATTTTTTAAAACATGTTACATTGATGTTTAAATAGTGCTCTTTAATGTTGCCATATGTTTGCATTTTCATAATTCTTATGTCACATTTTGTAAAAATTCATCAGTTTTTACTTAATATTGTCCTAAAATGAACTATTTTTCACGTTTTTTTTTTCTTTTTAAGATGCATGAAATATAAATATATAATATAAAATAATTTTTGTGAGTAATTTCATATTCTTTTAATGATTGAATACATCTTATAAGTATAAATAAAGCAACGAGACTAGCGAAAAGGCACTTTTTCATATTTAAACCATAAAATTTATAAAAAGCTAAGATAAAACTGCGATCGCAGCACCCCCTGAAGATATTAACCGACTTTTCTCAAATTTTGCACATTAGCTTATTATCAGCAAGACAACTTTTGGCAACTGTTAGAAGTTGATCTGAAAAACTTTTCATTTTTCGCTCCACCCTAATATATCATCATCATCAACCGTTGACAATCTATTGCTGGATTGTCCGCCCGCCGCTGGCCCATCGCCATTTCAAGTGTTTACTCCTTTCTATTACACAGGAATCAAAGCGACCAATTACTAAATATAGGACACTTTTTGAGAAAAATATAGGAGGTCAAAACATATATATATAATTATTCAATTTTGCATACACATCATGGAAAAACTATTTTTAAGTGTCACTGATGAAAAATTATGTATATACTGTTGTCCCCGCTTAATCGGGTACCGGATAAACGAAAACCCCGTTTATACGAATAAAATATCTCGGAACCGATGCCATAGACTTACTGTTAAAGATCCCCGTTTAATCAAATAATATTTCTTGGAACCGACAGCATTCGTTTAAGCGGGGCCGATAGTACTATATATATATGGTTTGAAAAAAAAATGTTCTATTTTTTTGAAAAATCATAGCCTTAGAAGGTTTCTTATCCTGATACCCATTTTTTTTGAGCTTTTGATGAAAAACCTGGCTGTTTCGGATGTGTTCAAGAATAATTTTGATCTCGATCTCTAATCAGGTTTGGCATTCAGATTAGTAGATGTTAAGATTAAATAGGTTCTACTGCACATAGTTTTTAATCATGCTTGTATTTTTACTTAAATATATTGTAAAAAATGCCAAAATTAAAAAATCAACAAATTAGAAAAATATTTAATTTTTATATGAAATATTATGGAAATTCTTTTTTTTCTAAAACATGGCCATTTAAGAAGGAAACCTATACCTTCATTCAGAAACAAATTCTGTGAGTAATGTTTTGAAAAAAGTGCTCCTTGCAATTCCGAAATACATTATGTATTAATTTATGTGTTTCAGTTTTCTCATAACACAAAACTAAGTTCTAAGATAAAGCATAAACCAGAAACATGAATAATATCAAGTATTCTTAAATTCACATGCTCGAGAAGTTGTAAACAAAGACTTGAATGAAAAGTAAATAAGCTGATAATAAGTACATAAATATATGAACAAAGACAAATAATAACAATTGTAATAAATAATTATAAAACAAGCCAATCTGGAGTAACCCAAGTCAAAATACCTTCCAATTGACAAAAAATATTAAAATATTTGCAATGTACTACAAGATTTGAAATACATGTGAAGCAAATTACATTAAACGTTGCTATGTTTCCGAACCGACTGCCTTAATCTTTAGAATTTATTGAAATCAAACAAAATAAGCTGATTTAAGGCAGCATTTTAGCCTTAGCCCTTGCTTAGGGGTGGTTACTTGTACTGCTTTAATTTCCAATTGTCTAAAAAAGCAACATATTTGCAAGATGCAAAAGGACTGAAATCTGAAATACGAGAGACAAGTTTTTGCGACAATGCATATCGAACACATGTTCGGAAAATTACACTGATAGAATATTTTTTTTTAATTTTAAGCACAATTCAATGATTTTTTTTTAATCAAGCAAAGAAACTTTTTCAATGTTTTAAAACTTTGTCAAGCACTATTTTTTATAGGAAATATAGAACGACTTTGATCCCTGCAGGGCAGGAAAAAGGGGGAAAATTCCTCTGAAGTATCTCAAATATAGGATTCTATCACAAATATAGGATTATTTTTCTAAATATAGGAATTATAGGAAATATAGTACGGTTTTTGACCTTTTGTGAAAAATATAGGATTTATAGGAAATATAGGACGACTTTGATCCCTGGATATAATTTATATGGATATAATTTATATCCAAGACTCTCGTCTGACTTCTGACCCAAGAATTTCTTTTTCTATATCTTTTCGTAATGCCGAGCACGCATCTCTCCATACTTATTTAAGTCGTCCTTAACCTCTGTACTGCTCTGCTTGCGTGTAACCCTTATATATATATATATATATATATATATATATATATATATATATATATATATATATATATGTGTGTGTGTGTGTGTGTGCGTGTGTGTGTGTGTACTCATTTTTTGAAAAAAAAAAATCTTACTATTAAAAAGTACATTTTACAGGAGATTCAATATGTTTTTTTCCTCTTGTGATTGGCTACCTTCTTTGCAGCTAGTGGTAGTTCAGGAAATTCTTCTTTTATAGAGTCAAACTGTTTCTGTGGATTGGTCAGAGTAAAGAAGGAAATTGCTAGGATTCAATAGGCAAGCCTCGGTTAATTCTGTTTTTCACATATCTCTTTCTTCTATTACATGAACACAAAAAAGGAGATAATGGTATGTCCAACAATGCTGATCATTATGTTTTAAGGAAAACATCCTTACAGTTACTTATCTGCTAAGACTAGAAGGAATAATGAAGCGAGTTGTCAAAAGGAGCAACTTTTTTTTCAAATTTGGTATAACTGAAAAAAAAAGAAAAAAAACCGTCTTACGCTTTTTAACTTGATCAATATTGAACTGGAAACATATTTTCAAGGAGCTTATACTTTCTAATGTCTAAAGATCAATTGCATTGAAAATTACAACATACTTGATATCAGATAAAAAGTCAAACAGCTTAAGCTATGAGATAGCAAACATCTATAAAATAGTTTTAGTAAGAGTATGGGATCAGAAATTAGATAAAACATGGAAAAACATCAGTTCCAAATGAGATGATACAAATAATGCAAAAACAGAAGGGAAAAAATTAATTGATTTGTGCTTAAAGTTAACAAAAGAAATTATTTGTGGAATGGAACAAAGATAATTTTTGAAGGAGCTGAATATAGGGGAAAGTACTCGAAAACAGGATAGTTTATCTAGTCTTTGCTTTATCTCTTATTGTATACAAAGGTACATTCCAAAGTTAGACGTCATTTAAAAGTATGCACTTTTTCAACTACTAAAAATACCTTCGTTGCATTTGCTTAATATTATTTAAGTGAAAAATACTGATTTCCCAAAGTCTTATAAGATCCAGTTTTACGCTACCAAGGGCGAGTGTTATTACGTTTTTGCTGATTTTCCTTTTGATTTCGTTTTGGAACGAAAATATCCACTTCAAACTTCTTGCTCGCTTGTGCTGCTTAAACACATTGCCAAAACATTAATGGAAATGGTCGAGTAAAACAGGACACATTAAAATCCTCAAAAGTGTCCTGTTGTGCCCGACCATGATGCTTTTGACAACATAAATGGCTCACCCATGAACTATCACTCAGTCGCAATATTTAAGTACATGAAATTGTTGCTAAAAGAGCTATGAACAAAACACAGTACTAACCAGAATTGTTCCAAAGGACGGAGAAGCACAAAGATAGTTGTTCTGCAGTCAAAAAAAGTAAAAAGTAAGTAAAAGTCTCAATTTAAACTTTTAAAAAATATTTGTTTGCGAAATACGTGACTAGGGTTGAGATATCAAGTAAGAATGTTGTCATGGCGGTCGAGAACCAGTTTAGCTTGTCTCCTGTGAGATAGTATGACCAGTCTGATAGTACTCTGAGGCTCAATATCTCATTTTGCCCGCCTATCCTGTTTTGGGCGACTTTCCCCTAAGATCATTTGTTAAAAGAGAAAAACAAATATCTGAAGCAATTAAAAGTGAATAATATACTAGTAGCTAGGTATGCAAAACAAAATTCATTTTTTATTAATTTTAGACGTTCTCCCCCTTTAGTTAGAAAAAAAAGTGAGTTAGTGCAAGAGTTAGAAGTTTTTTTAAGCCAAAGACTGAATATTGGCATGATACATTAAAAGAGTACAGAAGGTGTGTTTCAAACTGAACCGTAATTATTTCTGGAGATCTGAAAACTTTTGAAAATGCCTATTTGAGTGGTTGTTTGGCAAGATTTCAATAGTAACAAATTGGAATTTTAGGTAGTGATCCCAAGTTTATCAAGTTTTAAATTTTGGAATTATAGTGCTTATGTTGTTACTGGAATGGGGTCCTGTACTGGTAAATCCTTTCAATCATGATTGCTAAAAAGTAATATTAAAACAGTTTCTTTTGAAAAGAAAATTATGAAATATTTTTAAGGGAAAAATTTCTTCAATCAGAATAAAAGAGAAAATCTAATTTAAATTCACAATTAAAATTTTAAAAGAGAGTACATCCAATACATACTAAAAACACGTTCATCATTTATGTTCTGAATGCAGTTCCATAAACCCACAGGAAATATGGTTACGAGAATATGCAAATCAAAGAAGAATGAAAACCAAGTTGTTGGCTGATGTTCTGACACAGATGCAATGATTGGAATGTGAATTTTAGCGTAACCAGTATCCCATAAAGAATAAAATCGACCAGACCATGGAGCAATGTAACCTAAAAAAAGAAGTTATAAGAAAAAATATCTACAGGTCAACACAGACTTAATTATTCAGTTAGGGTTAAATAGCATAAAGAAAGACAAAAAACAATTAAAACAGTAATGATAATTTTTCAGGTCATATCAATACCGTTATATCTATATATCGTGTATATATATATATATATATATATATATATATATATATATATATATATATATATATATATATATATATATATATATATAATCTAAAACAAGAAAATTTTTAAAAACATACCTGCATAAGTTAATACTACCACTCCAAAGAAGACTAATCCACCACAGCTTGCTACACAAAAAACAAATATTGATTTCAACTCTGACTGAGTCATAAACGATTGTAAATACTTTAGGAAAGCATAAGCATTCAAAAGAATGAAGACACCTGAAAAAGAAATACATACCAGTTAGTTTAAATAACTTATGAAAGCTTACAGAAAGTTATAAAAATTTCTGACCTCACAAAATTAACATTTACTTAATTTCCCTTTTTTAAAAATGTATATTAAAATAACTTGCAAAACAATTCTTGAGCAAACCATCAGCTTAGAGTAAACTGGGAGTAATTGAACATTTGCTGAAAGTTTCTACAAGTTCTATTTAGATTTCTAGATAAAATCACAGTAAAAAAATTGACAAATTAACAATGAATATATCAGTATCAATAACTAGCAGAACCATGTGAAACATTTATGCTAGACAGAAGGAATTCAAAAACCTTGTTTTCAAAGTAATTTTTAAGAATAGAAAAAGAGTAACTTGATTATTTTCAACTGTTAGCAGTGAAAAAACTTTCTGAATGATGTCTTACTTTTGAAGTTCGCTGAAATAATAAAGTTATGGCTTCTCCCCCCCCCCCCCTCTCCGACGCCCCCTCAAAAAAAAGAGATTATTTTTGAAATCTTTTTTGAGAAATGATATGTGATGATATTCAGATTTATCGGGTTAAAATAAACGCTCTTTTCTGATTTTAACGCAACAACAGTGATTCACAACCCTGCTTACATTCATGGAAATTGGAAGCAGAATTCAGCTAAAAGAAAATACCTCAATTCAAAGCGACCTTTCTGACATAAGAGGAATTGAACTCACGAGTTTTGCTTTGTTTGCATACTACTTAGAGTAACTCGGCTAATGAGGCTCCATCCTTAAATGCAATACGCTAACGCAATGCATAATAAAATAAGAAAATTAATTGAAATCAATGCCTCTTTATTTTGTTGAAATCTATATATATTTTTTTAATTATACTGCTTTTTTAAATATTATATTTAACAAAACAAGTTTCATTTTATAACTTTTAAGCAGAACTGTAGTTCGCTATCCAGCAACAAGTTTAAATTGCATTTTTGTGGAAACCAGGAACGGAATTCTGCTAAAGAATTTTCAGGCTTGAGTATGTGTGGTGGAAGAATAAAAACTATTTTGTGAAATATGTCAAAAGAATATTTTCATTATTTGGATTTGTACAATCAAAAATAATGTATAGCTTTTGATTGGAAAATACTTCTAAATATGTGTTTTTATTTCAGGTTTTCAATTTAAATGATTTTTTTAAAACAAAGAAATTGTTTTCCTTAACATATTAAAGCAGGAAAATTTATGTCTGCAATGAGAAACATGATATTCTTAAAGCCTCTTCCTTCTATTTGCGAAAGTGTTCTTACTGATACATTAGATAAAATTGTCATGATTTGTAACTTTCCAAAAAAAGCTTTAAATAAAAGATGTTGATCTTTTGGATTTTAAAGTATGTAACGTATTTCAGACTATTGATTCATTTGTAGGTATCGCAAAATAAATTCCATGTACAGTGTGCTTAAGAATACATGATTTTAATTTTATTGCTATTTACTTCTTTGTTATAGAAGGGTATTCTTTTCAGGAAATTAATTTACTAGACTTCATTCTTAGTTTTCTATAACAATTACGATTTAACCTTCATGATAAAATATTTCTTTGATTATGTATGCAATGGCCTATTCAGGCATAGTAATTTTTTATAGTTAAAGCTTTTTGAACATTATTTCCTCTATTGAAAGCTCAACTTAAGAAGAAATGAAATTACAAGATTAAATTCTTAGTCATTCAATATATTATCATGACATTGCTTACAAATGTGGATGTTAACCATTTGTAAACAATTAATTCATAAAAATCAGCATGATTTTTTAAAAAATCAAATTTATTGGGTTTTTTTGCAAATATTATTTAAACCAAAATAAACTCGGTTTAAACGAAAACAAATTTAGGTTCAACTAACAAACCGGTTTTAAAAATGGACTTTTTTTCCAACTAGGCTTTTTTGCATTGTGAGCAAAATAATTCCAAAGATCCAAACAACTTTTCTATTTATGTATGATACTAATGCTACATTTTGGAAAACAATCAACGTGTTTAAGGAAAACGTGTTATATCAAAACGAACAACTATTTTACAAATTATAGCATTAATTTAAAGAAACTAAGTTGTTCAGGAAAAGAAACACTAAACATACCTGCAGAAGCCATGTGCTCACTTGTTCTTACAGGTTGAAAGCCAACAAAGGGAACTTGCATGGAAAATAAGAGCCCCAAGATGAAAAATGTTGAGTATGCTAAACAGAAAATAAAACAAATGTTTATTCTCAAGTTATCAAATATTTAAATGAGTTGCAAAAATACTGATTGATGAAAGATTTTAAAAAGCCATTTATTTACCTAGTCTACTACAATCAACGCTTGTTATAACGACAACACATTATGAGGACCAGTGGGAAAAGCCTCAACTTTATTCTGATACACTATGATAATTTGCTTTTGGTATTACAACCTTTCTGTATTATCTAATCCAACCATAACTACTAGATTCAGAAGACAATGTTTCCGGCACTTTTCCAAATTGAACATGTTTCAAAACTTTTAATTTGAAATGAGCTTGATTATTGTTTACAGACAAACTGCATGGAGTCTTCAGTTCTCAGTGCAATTTTAACAGCGGAAGGGAAGAAATTAATTACCAGACTCAAATGAACAAGGGGGGATGAAGAAGGTTGTAACCATAGCTCCTAACATGAAAAATGTTTCTAATCCAATAAAGGTTTTTTTTTTTTTTATTTGCAAGGCAAAAAAACAAAACAAATACTGGACAATATATATCATCTTTTTCTGAAATGGAAAATTATATCTTGCAAACAGGTAATTTTTCCCCCCAGAAAATAAATGATTTGCAATATGCAGTTTTTTTGTTCCTATATTTTCTAATTTAAAATCTGTTTAATATTCTGTTCGTGTTTTGCACTAATATATTTATTAAATTCCAATGAAAAAACAAAGAATTTGAGTACTTAGTTTAAATCTTTACAAAATTGTCAAATTAAATGAAAGTACTGAACTACATGAAACATGTTTATTTTAAAAAAATTCTAGCTCTTATAACAACCTGTCGTTATATATATATCTTTTTCTGTGGGACAGAGACAATCACTATATTGAGTGCGTTGACTATATAACTTTAACATATGTACCTAACATTCATAAAAATAAATAAATAATATATTGGAAATAATAAGTTATCTTTTATTAAATATTATATGACACAACATGTATTACAGCAATTAAGATTTATATAATAAATAAATTAATAAATACAATTTATAAAAAGAACTCTACATTTAAAAAACGGCAGCTAAAATTTCACATGTAAGTTCAAAATATAATCAAACAAAAGAAGTTTTTTAAAATAAGTGAAAAAAAAACTGATAAGAAAGAAGTACCTAAATTCAATTCTGTACAGTTTCTTATGTTACCTTCTCTGTTAAAGGCATGTTACAGAAGTAATTTTTGAGCATTATTTGTTGTTTGACACATTATATAACTTAGTATGCTAATAATTTTTCTGGTTAATACTACTGGAAAAGTTGAACTGAAATATAATCAATAGTGCAGAACAA
This sequence comes from Uloborus plumipes, assembly GCA_038373865.1. Classification (NCBI taxonomy): domain Eukaryota; kingdom Metazoa; phylum Arthropoda; class Arachnida; order Araneae; family Uloboridae; genus Uloborus; species Uloborus plumipes. The sequence continues at coordinate 71,015 of JAXGGA010005473.1, forward strand.
TGATGTGGATCAGATAATACTCAGTGGGTTGGTAAATATTTCTTGGGGTGTTTACACAAGGCATGGGTAATTACCCAAAAACTGGGTGTTTTGCAATAAATAAATTTAAAAAATGAATGATTGGTTAAATTTTATCTCATTATGCAATAGGTTAAACTTATACATACAAAGTTGTCAGTATTGGATAGAGGAAAAATGCTCTGTATTTTCCCTGTATGAATATGCAGCATTAAAAACAATGATCTAACACTGATATTGTGTAAGAACATCAGAGAAGCCACTCTCACATTAAAGTTTTCACGAGTTATCTTTAAAATTTTCACTAGTTTACAATGCTTATCAGTAGTTCTTAAACCCAACAAATACAAATGTAACAACTATTCAATATTTGAAGAAAAAAGATCCAAAGAAAAAATGTAATAAAAATATGCGTCACAACTAGACAAAAAAATCTGCTTTTGAGCCCTCTAAAAAAAAACAACTAAACACATACATTACAGTTTGAAAAACAAAAGTACTCCGAGCCACAATTACAGCTATTCCCCCCCCCCTCTAATTAACAAAATAAAAACTACGATATGTATCATACAAATATCCTCCTACTCTTAAGTTTACTGAAATTAATTAAAACACACTTTAGTCGAACTAATCAAAATGTAGTCTCCCCCCCCCCCCTCTAAAAAATTTAATTTAGAAATTTATCAAACATTTTAAAGAAAATAAAAATCTCACCTAGCCATCACTCCCACCAGAAAAAAGAATAAAAATCCAGTATGCACTACAACTGAAACAAAAAAAAAGTCCCTTTTTCTGACAAAAAATAAATAATAAAATATGTATTAAGAACAAATAAAAAATATCTTTCTCCTCCGAAGAGAAAAGATTTTCATTAATATTCAATCATCATCCCTATCTGATCAATGATCGATCAGCCAAAATACTGTCTGTTGCTAAAACCTACAACACAGCAAATAAGCCATATTTTAATAGCTAAAATAACTAATGTTTAAATCAGGGAGAGAAAAAGCTTGAAGATAACATTAGCTTATAAGTTTGTCAAATTGGCACCAACAAACTCAAACAGGTGCAAATGCAAAACCTTCGCTCAATCAACATAGCGTTGCTGCAAAAATGGCTTCAAGTGGGGAGAAAGTTCCGGTTAGAACCGGATTTTGAAGATTTCTACTGACGCCTATCTCTCTATCTCCAATGTTGCAGACTATGATGATCGCCAATAATTGCTTGTTTTGGAGCTCACCCAAGATTTTTTTTAGAATCGTGCCAAGGGTTGACGTCACATTTATTATTTATTTTCCGAAAATCATAGTTGATTAAAATTTGTTTATTTTTTTCGTAAAAAATACAGTAACCGTAGCATTCGACATCTCTGGAACATTGAGTTCTTGATAGTTGTCACAAAAAAAAAAAGCTAAATAAAATTAAGGGTTGTAAAGAATTTATTAAAGCTAAAATAATAGCATGTAGACTGAATATTTCTATTTAACTTAAATTTAAACATATAAAGAAGACAACATAAATGAGAGATTTTTGATAAATTACGATTCAGCTCATGCTCTTTAAAAGCACTAACACGAAATTAAAGACGGATGTCAAATCAAATATTAAATAAATTTCTTTTTTATGATCAGCATTTCATTTTATTTTGTTTATTCACTTTAAAAACTAAAGCATCCTCTTTTTTTCTCAACTTAATAATCAAGAATTAGAAATAAATTGTTAATGACACAAATACAATACCCAAAGATAGGGGCATTCTTTCAACTTCAAAACATTATAGGCTCATCTTTGTACTCAGTTTGAAATTTTGCAAGATTGGTCTTTTATGCATTCTGAGCATGAGTAGAAGAGATGAATTTCATTGGTTTAATATTATCAAAATAGCATTGTTTCATTTTCAGCTGAGCTGCGGAGTCGGAACAAAACTGCTTGACATTTATGAAGGTAAAAAACTCTCAGAAAGTTTAAAATGCTTAACTTTTCTTTATACTCAATATAGTATGTACTGTATGCATATAATGCAACTAAGAAATGCTGAGTTCTGACCTTAACAGTGTTTCCCTCTTTTCGGGAAGTGGGAAAGAGTAATTGCTGCTGATTTGAGTTGAAATACTTTTGCACAACGAAAGTATACCAACTCAATTCAATGCCAATTATCCTTTCCTATTGCCCGAAAAAGGGGAAACATTGTCTAGGTTGAAGGTCAAATTACTAGAGGCGCATTAGATGCACTCGCTATTAGTAGACATGATATTTTTAACAAAAGCGGGTATTTTGCGTGAAGACAGCTAAAGAAAATAAATACAATTTTTTGGTTAATAACCCAGTATATACCCTGGGCTTACCTTTAGATATCAATACCAAGGTATTTTACATAACTAGTGAAAAAGCATCCTTGCATTCATAATTTTGCACTTCCTCTAAATTAGTTATGTAAGGAAATGATTTTTTTAAAACCTTCCACTGATTCTTTTTATTCAAAACTTCATAATTTTATCACAATGCAACCATTAAAATTGGAAAGAAAAAGGGTACAATAGACATTACATTTTAAGGAATCAAATTCCAGAATATAAAAATTTACTTACCTACATATATTCTATTAGAAAACCTTCCCATTAATATTAGCACAAAAACATGTAACGGAATGAGATTAATAATAAACACATATCCACCCCAAGCTGAAACCTAAAAATTAAAAAGGTTTGTATTAAAAGAATAAATATATAATTATTGTTGCTGTTAGATTTATGAACATTTTCTTACCATGTAGAAATAAGATAATGCTGATAGCAGTGACCAAAATATTGCTCCAGTTTTCACAGCTTTTACCTACATCAGAAGATGGTTGTTTAATTCATTAAAAAAATAAGTAACTTTACCTTATTATTATTATTTAAAACACACATTTTCTAAGATATGTTGACACTGATTTCAATGTTTTTATTAAAATATATTATCAAAATTTGAATTGTGTAATAAAAAAAAAACAGAATGTTACATGTGATGTGATCAAAATCTTGCTTAATCACACAAAATGGTCCTCCAAACACAACATCAATATATTTTATTCCACATTTTTGGGTTGATTACAAGAAGGTTTTATTCCACTGATAAATATTAACCAGAAATTTAACAATTATGCTCAATTACATAATACTTTATTTTGGTCACAACATGACACAGTTTGCGATAAATATTCTAAACTGGTTTATGGCACCATAGATATGGGAATTTTCCCCTCCATAGCAGAACTAAGCTAATGAAAAGGGGGGGGGGACACTTTTAATAATACACTTTTATACCATTAATGCTTAAAACCCACTAGTTTCCTACAACAAATTAAGCTCCAGTTTTTATACTGAAAGACCTCAAGGTTTTTCAATAGCTTCCTGAAATACATTTGTGCATTAAATGCTCTCTAACAGTAACTATTATTAATAAAGTTAAAACAATTGAAAAAAAAACAACTTTTAGACCTACTTAAAGAAATTTGCAAAGATAATAAATGTTGTTCGTTTTAAGGTTACTTTCACAACCACAGCTTCTTCTAAATATTAAGTCGGGAGCATTTCTGACTGAACAATGCTCAAATAACATTTGTATACAATAGGAAAGAAAAAAAAAGAAAAAGATAAACAAGAGAAGTCGACTAGACATTTGTTAAATTTTTAAAGCTTTATAAATTCAAAAATTGTTAATTTAAGAAAACTTATTTCATTTAAAAGTACTGGGGAAAACAAACCCATAAATAGTATGTCAACATCAATGCAAAAATAGCAATTCCTTCATTATCATAGGATCCAGCAACCGAGCGTGAAATATAACCAGGCACTAAAAATCAAAAGGGGAAACAGGCATTAATCAACTTGTTATTATACAATATGAAAATAAAAGTGTGTATGTATTGCAATACACTTAATAATCAAAACTATACTAAATATGCTACAGAAAAAAGCTAGTATTAAAATAGTATTCAAACTATAGTATTATATCTTTAATTTGGAGTAACTGGAACCTGTGAACAAGTCTGAGAAAAAGAATAACTGCAGCGTTTACCTCAGCTTAAGTAGTTTCTTCTACATTTGCTGTTCTGCAGTAAATTATTCATCTGATTCAGTGTTAGAAACAAGCGGTTGTTAGCCACATTTTCCAACCAAAATTTTTCATTTGACGCCCAGATTTAAAACACCAGGTGCCAAATTTGACACCTAAAGTTTGAAATCACATTAAAGCTTTTTTTCCCTATTAATTTTAATAAATTCATTGTGATAATTCATTGTGATAAATGCACATGAATTGAAGGATAAATTGCTAAAGGCAATTTTCAAATGCAATTGCTTCTGTTTGGAAACAAAAATTTCTTTATGCACAATTTACAAGTATGATATCTGCAGTGTGTATTATACAACAATGCTTATCGGCAGCGTACTTCAGAAAAAAATTGTGCATACATAATTTGATGCATTTAAAATAGCACCTAAGTAATTCGTTTTAATGCCTAGAAACTTATACTAAACGCCTGGATTTAAATTCTTATTTCTAACACACAAGTTTTTTTTTTTTTTCTAATTTTAAGATTAACTTGGAATTTGAAAAGTTTAAAATACTGAACTCTGCTTCTGCTATTTATGCAGCAACTTAGCCCAACATCCTTTATTTTTCATTTATGTAATTCAATTATGGACCTAATATGTCCACACACCCCTCCCCTCCTTAAGATTATAAGTATTTCACATTTTAAACTTAGAAACATGATTTCAATCTAAAAGTCTATTTACTAACCAACTCTCTCTAACACTTTCTACCCCTTTAATAAATTAACAGTTTTTGTAAGATGAGGAGACCAAAACTTAACTTTTATTTAAGAAAATCATTAAAAGAAATTTTGTACTTAAAAAAACTCATTTTTACTGCATTTTTTCTGCAATTTGTTTCTTCATCTATATATGTTTATATAAATTACTTTATTTAAATGCTAATTCAGAGATTTATTTTTATCTTTGTTAAAATTCTTTGATGTTTATGTAGTTTTATTCCTCTCATATTCCAAACATTTTTTAATTAAATATATATTAATTTTAGAAATATAATTACTACTCATATTTTAAATTAATTAATTATAAAGAGAATTCTGAGATGTATTTTAATCTTTGTTAAAGTTATGTAATGCATAAGTTTTATTGTACTCAAATTCATTGCAATAGTTTTGTAATTTGTCCTTTTCTGAAAATGAGTTTAATTTTACTTCTTTAATATTACACAGTCCAGTCACATTAATGTGACCATCTGTCAAAAGCCTGAAAAACCACCTTTCGCAGAGCGGACTGCCGCAAGACGTGCAGGAAGCGATTTATTTAGGGCCTGGAAGGTGTTCATTGGTAGTTTAAGCCATACTGACTCCAATGCTGTAGCCAGCTAGGCTAGATTACGCCCATGAGGATCCATGGAGCGAATAACCAGATCGAGATGGTCCTACATATTCTCGATTCTGTGTGAATTAGGAGAGTTTGCTGCCCAGGGAAGAAGGGTAAACTCATTCTGGTGCTCTTCGCACCACGCACTTACACTGGCAGCTGTATGGTACTTCGCATTGTCTTGCTGGTAGATGCCATCATCCTGAGGAAAAACAATGCGCATGTAGGGGTGGACATGGTTCGCAAAGACATATGCGTATTTCTATTAATTCATCGTGCCTGCCACAATGATGAGTGAGCCCAGAAAATGCCAGGAAAACATTCCCCAGCCCATAATGCTCCCGTCTCCAGCTTAGACCGTTCCGGCAATAATTGAGGGTGTTTGGTTTCAGAGGTTTCATGCCTTATACGCCAACTTCCATGTGCCCGATGGAGCATAAAACGTGATTCATCAGTAAATACTACTAGTCCAGGCTAGTGTCCATAGAAATGTCACAAACCTAAAATTTTTATATATATGAGATTTTTTGGTGGTTTCTATATAAATCTGACCTGCTGATTCCTAATCCGTTGAGTGCCAGACGCTAAACCTTGAGCATTTTTGTCAAAAATGGCAAAACATTTTATACACTTAAAACTGATTGTACTCTTTAGTCAAAATATAATTCTGTTGAAAATTAATATTTATGAAAAGTATACGAATAAAAAAATTATCAAAATGGTAAAATTCAAGATGTCAGCCTAAAAAGTTGTAAGGTTTGATTTTCAGGCATAAATCATTTTTAAACCGTAATTTACATGAAAATATGTTTTAACAAAGATAAATGTTTAAAATGATATGCAAGGAGCATAAAAAATGTGATTTAGCCTAAAAATAACACTGTAAAAATATTTCGAAACATTCCAAACTTAAGTTTCGGGATTTTGCCGGTTTAAACCAATTTCCTGCAAGAAACAAGTTTCTTTTGCAAAAAAGTTTCCCATATTGATACGAGTTGCATGAATGCGGACTTCTCACTGGTGTGAAACGTATTTTTAGCTACCAGTTGGAAGGTATATCCAGCATGTTTGTTTAGTTTTTCGGATTCAGCTCGATAATGGATTGTCCAGATTGACTTCACCCAAGTAAGGGCATGTGCAATCTCTCGATATTGTAGTTTTGGATGAATTGCAAACGAATTAGCGGCTCAGCTATTTGCTTGCAATTTTTGCCTTAGCACGGGCCATATTTGTTAAACTGTTTCAGGAGCTTTCCTGGTAAGCCAGAAAGGTGCCGAGCTGCTACTATCAACCTATCTAAGGGTGTTTCGCAAGTTTCCGATTTATTGCCGTAAAGTGACTGACTTTTGTTTGGAAGCGTTATAAATTCTTTAGCAAGGTTTCTGACTTCATCAGGAAACTTTCCTGATTTCTTCCAGATATGTTACAGGCAGAAGTAAAGCCTATAACTGCCCATTATCAGACA
>JAXGGA010005474.1:0-77894 GCA_038373865.1 Uloborus plumipes
AACAAAACAAAACCCCAACACACCAACACCACCAAAACCACCCCCCCCACCCACAACCCAACCAAACCAAACCAAAAACACCCAAAACACCCCAACAACAACCCCAACAACACACCAAACCAAACAAAACAAACAAAAAACCACCACAACAACACCAACACACCCACACCACAACACACACCAACACCAACACACCAACCAAAACCACCAAACACAACCCCATCCCACCACCAAAACAACCACCCACAACACCAACACCACCCCCAAACAACACACCCACCACACACCCAACACCACCAACACCACCCAACCCAACCACCCCACACCACCCCCCCAACAAACTAAAACCCCAACAAAACCACACACCCAAACAAACCCTAAACCCAACCACCCCCCCAACCACAACACCCCCACACCCCCCACAAACACACCCCCACCACCCAACACACCCAAAACCACAAAACCCCCCCCAAAAACACCCCCCACCACCCCCCCCCCAACCACAACACACCACAAACCACCCAACCCCCAACCACCACCACCCCACACACACCACCCCCCAAACACCCCACCAAACAACCCCACCCCCCACCAAACCCCCCACACCACACACAAACCCCACACCCCACCAACACCACAACCACAACCCCACCAACACCCACACACACCAACACCCACACCCCCAACCCCCCACCACAACCACCCACACCCAACCCAACACAACCCCCACCACCCACACCCCACACACCACACCCACCAACCCACAACAACCCCCCACACCACACCCACACCCCACCACCACAAACACCACACCCACCCACACCAAACAACCCACCAACCCCACCCAACACCACCACCACACCCCCACCAACCCACAACCCACACCACCCACCCCCACCCACAACCACCACCCACACCCCCACCACCCAACACAACCACACCCCAACCCACCCACCCCAACCACACACCCAACCACCCACCCAAACCACCCCACACACCCCACCCACCCACACAACCACCACCCCAACCCCCACCCACCCCCAACACCCCACACCACCCAACCCACACCCCCCAACACCCACCCCACACCACCCCAAACCCACCCACCCCCCCACACCCCACCAACACCCACCACCCCACCAACCAACACAACCACCCACCCCACCCCCACACCCCACCACCCCACCCCCACCACACCACCCCCCCACACCCCCACCCACCCAACCACCACCACCCACCCCAACCCCACCCACACACCACACCCCCCACCAACCAACCCCACCACCCCACAACCCAACCCCACACACCCCCAACCCACACCCCCACCACCACCCACCCCACACCCCCACCACACCCCACCCACACCCCAACAACCACCCACCCCCACACCACCCAACCCACACCCCCCCACCCCCACCACCAACCACCCACACCCCACCCCCCAACACACCACCACCCCCAACACCCCCCACCACCCACCAACCCCACCCACACAACCCACCCACCACCCACACCCACCAACACCCACCCCCCACACACACCCACCCCCACCCACACCCACCCCACCACCCACACACCACAACCCCACCCACCACCACCCACACCCCCACCCCCACCAAACACCCACCCCCCACCACACCCCACCACCCCCCACCCCCCACCCACCACACCCCCCCCACCACCCACACCACACCAACCCCCCCAACCCACCCCACAACCCACACACCCCCAACCCCCACCCACCCCACCACCCACCACACCCCCCCCACCCCACACCACCCACACCCACCCCCACCACAACACCCACCCACCCCACACCCCACCACAACCCCCCCACCCCCCACCACAACCACACCCACCCAACCACCCACCCCCCACCACCACCCACAACCCACCCCCCACCCCCCACCCACACCCCACCCCCCCACCACCACCCACACCCACCCCAACCCCCACACCACCACAACCCACACCCCACACACCCCACCACACCCACCCCCAACCACACCCACCCCACCCCACCAACCACCCCAACCCCCACACCCACCCCACCCACACACCACCCCCCACAACACCCCACCCCCACCACCCACCCACACCACCCCAACACCCACCACCACCCACCACCACCCCCCACCCCCCACACACCCCCACCCACCCACACCCACCCACACCACCACACCACCAACCACCCCCCCACCCCCCACACCCACACACCCCCCACCACCACCCACCCCACCCACAACACCCACAACCCCACCAACCCCACCACCACCCCCAACACCCACCACCCACACCCCCACCCCACACCCCCCCCCAACCCACCCACCCACCCCCACAACCACCCCCCCACCCACCAACCACACACCCCCACACCCACACACCACCACCCCACCCACCACACCCCCCCAACACCACCACCCCACCCACACCAACCCCACACACCCCACCACCCCACCACCCACCCCACACAACCCACACCCCCCACACCCCCACACCCCCACCCACCCCAACCCCCCACCACACCCCACCAACACACCCCACCCCACCAACCCACCACCCCCACACCAACCACCCACCACCCCCACACCCACCCCCACCACCACCCCACAACCACCCAACCACCACCCCACCCACCAACACCCCACCCCCACCACCCCACAACACACCCCACCCAACCCACACCCACCAACCCACACCCACAACCCACCCACACCCCCAACACCCACCACACCCACCCACCACAACACCCACCACACCCCCAACCACCCCCACAACACCACACCACCCCCACACCAAACCCACCCACCACCCCCACAACACCACCAACCCACACCCACAACCCAACCCCCACACACCAACCCCACCCCACCAACCACCCCCCCACAACCACCCACCACACCAACAACCACCCACACCCCAACCCCACACCCCCCACACCACCACACAACACCCCACACCACCCCCCAAACAACCACCAACCCACACAACACCACCCACCCAACACCACCCAACAACACACCCACCCCCCAACCCCACCCACCCCACCCAACACCCACCACCACCACACACCCCCACACACCCACCACAACCCCACCCACCAACCACCCCCACCAACCACCCAAACCCCACACCCACAACACCCACCCACCACACCACACCCCCACACAACCACCCCCACACCCACCCACCACCCCAAACCACACACACCACCACACCCAACACCACCCCACCCAACCACCCCCAACCACACACCCCACCCACCCCACCCACCAAACACCACCCCACCACACCCACCCCACACCCACCACACCCAACCACCACACCAACCACACAACACACCCACAAACCACCACCCAACCCACACACCAACCCACCCCCACACCCCACAACAAACCCCCCCCACACCCACACCCCACACAACACCCACAACCACCAACCCACCAAACCCACCCACACACCCACACAAACCCACCCCCAAACCACACAACCACCACCCACCCACAACCACCACAACCCAACCACACCCAACACCCACACCCACACACCAACACACAACAACCACCCAACCCCACCACCCCACAACAACACACCCACAAACCCACACCACACAACCCCCCACACACCAAAACACCAACCCCAAACCCACACACCAACCCCACCCACACAACACCCCCACACACCAACACCCCAACACCACCCACCACAAACCCCAACCCCCACCCAACACCACCAACACCCCACAACCAACCACACACCCACCAAACACAACACCCAAACCCCAACCACCACACCCCAACAACACCCAACCACACCACCAACACCAAACACCCACACCAAACCCACACCCCCCCCAACCACCACACAACACCCCAACAACAACCCCACACCCCACCCACCCAACACACAAACACACAAACCACCAACCCCACCCACAACAAACCCCACCCCACAACCACAACACACCCAACCAACACAAACCACCCCAACCCACCAACAAACACCCACCCAACAACCCCCCACCCACACACCCCCAAACCACCACCACACCCCCCACCAAACACCAAACCAACCACCCCAAAACCCAACACAACCACACCCAACACACTCACAACACCAAACAATACCATAATAACACCAAAAACCCAAATCACTCAATACAATCCAACATCACACACAACCAATCATACATCACTCCATACATCACAATCAACCCCCTAATCAACTACACACACTCACCCCAAACTTACTCCAACACAAAACTACACCATTACCATAATTCAACCTACACATCCACAACACACTCAAACATATCACATACAAACTTATTCAAATCAATCCAAAAATCAAATCTTAATAATTCATTAAATACTTAAATTATTTTAATTATTCCTATCTTATTTTAATTATTAATATTTTTAAGTATTAATAAATGGCAGAATAGAATGCTTATTTCCCTTCCAGGCTTCCAACGGTGAACGCTCACACAACACACACCACAAATACCTCAATCCCACTGATACTACCTACACACGAAAAACATTTAATTTACACAAAAATCAGTAAATAATAAACAATCAATCATAATCAATATACTAAATCACACTCAATTATTATCACACAAACTCCCAAAAATTGAAGGGAACTTTCGATAATCTGTGCGGCCATGAGCCATGAAAGAATCCATTAGTTTTAGGTATTATCCACATCATCCACCCATCGAGTTGGTGGTCGTCACGCCGTTAAACCTTAAACTATGACAAAATTCACATTTTTGGTACGAGACAGATAATATGTCTTAAAAAGATGTACTGTCACCGAATACGTGTGGTTTTATAAACTTTACGTGTCAGTTCGGAAATTTGTCGTATTTTGGTTTATCTTCATGATTCAGGATTCTCCATTCTTGTTTCTAGATTATGGCCAAAGATTTATCTTATGGACTTTTCTTTCAAAAAATCCATACAGAATAATAGGCCGATTAAAGTTTTCTATGCGGCTCAGTTTTTCGATTTTTAGTGCAATGACCTTAGAGGAGAATAGGTTTCTGAGCCGAAGAAATATATTAGCAGAAGAGTTCTATTATTTACTTCAATTATCAGGATCGTTCGTAGATAGAGATCAGAGTAACCACGCTACTTCAAACTGTTGTTACGGTTTCAAAGGTGTCGTTACCATTCTTCAAAGAAGACAACTACGGGAGATTTATTAGTCGATATCAAAAATTAGTTTTGTCCGCTCATTGATAACAAGATTCCATCTCTATTGCATGCTCTCTCAAGGCGCTACAAAAGATCCATTCACTTGTATCATCAGGGTGAACTACAAAAAATTTTTTTTTGGGGAACATTTCAAAATTTCAAGTAGATATAAAACGTAGCCACTATATTCACATAGTTTACCTAAAAAATTTGGAACAAACTTTTAAATTATAATTATATGGTATGCGTGGATTACCTTGACGTTTCAAGTTTCTATAGTAAAACGATGATTTTCTTAACAGACATGTATAAATTATATCTAAAGCCAAAACAATAATATATTCTAAGTGCACAAAAATGTGACTACTTAGAAAAAGTCATCTAGATCAATAAACACATTGTATAGTAGCTAAAATTTAAATTTTAGATATCGCATAAATAGTTATAAACCACACCATCACATTTTAGCTAGGGGTTGTGGTGTCTGTCATATTTTTAGCACTATTTACTACCTCACAGACTAATTTTTTCTTATTAGTACCAATAAGTACAACCATTGAAGTACTGCATTTTGCAAATAGGACTTGAACTTCAAGGTGATCCGCATACCTAAATAGTTTTCAATTTCAAAATACAATTTTTTCGGTAACTATGTGAATATAGTTAAACTAAACTTTTACCTTGAAATTTTGAATTTCCACAAAAAAAAAAAATTGTGATACTCTATTGTATATATTCATATTTACAATTGAAGTGTAGTGAAGTTAAAGAAATGTTTTGGTTGTTTCAATATTTGTGTCAGGTAAATTTTTACTACCCATTGTAAACAGTCCAGTATTGGCACTTGATGCCAAAATTGTTTTTTCCTTGAAATTTCCTCTTAGTTTGTATTACAGCTGCCATTGTTTTTCCATACGTTCTTTAAAGAACTATAAAATACTTTAAGTGAACTAAAGTGGTCCCTTTAAGAGCTTAATTTGAGTAATATGTCTTAATTATTTTATTACGAAGATTTTACATTTCGAGAAACTGGGAGAAAAAATTCTTGTCAAGATATAATAAGAAGGGAACAGAGAAAAATTGTGTTTTTTAAAATGCTTTCTATTCTGATTTACACTGTTTAGTATGAGCCGTACCTGCTGTGTTTAAATCAAAACTTATGTTTTCTCATTGTAATGTCTTTGTAGGGCATTATCTTTGGGGAAACTCCCAAGCTAAGGATCAAGTGCAGAAAATGTTTGGTTATTACTTTATAGTCAAAATGTTGAGTTTTTTAGTTAAGAATGTTTGTGTCATATTTTGTAAATAAATATTTTTAGTTTTACATTGTTTGTTTTTATTATTTCATTAATAGAATTGGCACTTATTTAAATGCAATTGCTCGGTTTCAAATCCTATGTATATTGTAATGCATATCTTTTGATGATAATTTAACTAGTTATTTTTGTTACTGCAATTTTTATTTTAATCTGAGTCCAGACTTAACAGTTAGTTATTTCATGATGTAAACCAAATTGTGCATTTTAAGAGTTGCATGTGTAACTTACTGGTGCTGAGGGTTAGTAAAAATTTAGTGAAATGATTTTTGTAATTTTATATCAAGATTTAAAAGCTTAGTCTCAAAACTTAGCTTTTTTACTTTAAGACTTTACTTCATTTACACATTTGTTTTAAACCATTAGCTCAATGCCTATTAAGAAATGAATAAAAAAAACAATGTATAAGTCTTTATTTAAGCATCATTAAAAGTTCGGACAATCAAATCAGAGCTATCGTGCATTAAAAAAATAAAATAATAATTTTCAGAAATGTTTTCCTTTGAATCAACATATTGATCTACTAATTCACTGCATTCATGAGTTGTACCTGTACTGTTTTTCTGTGATTTACTGCATTGATTCTAAAAATTTTATTCCTGCATTGTTAACAGAGCAAAATAGATAAAAGGTAGTTAATGACAAACTGCTGTTTTTTTTAAGAAATTAAACATCTGAATTTCTACATTGATAAAGTCGAATTTTGTCATGTGCCTCTATTTCCTCTACAATTTCTAATATTTTTAGTTGTGGGAGACCACATATAAAAAGGAGAATATTGGTTATAAAATCATAAAGTTATGATTTAATCGATATGATAAAATATCAACTAAAATGAAAAACCGAATACTCAAAAATTGAATAAAACTAACATGCTCAACTACAACGAAGTTAATGTGACGAAATTAATGTTGTCAAAACTACGAAAATGATTGTCAATTTGACGAAACTAGGATAAAGAAATATTTCGCTACATTTGACGAAATTCATCCCCAAAAATGACGAAAGTTTTTAATTGACGAAATGTTCGCTCGGGTATATTCTTGGAAGTGATTTCATCAAAAACAAAGAAAATATCGTCAATTTTGAGAGTGCATTTCTGAAAGTGTTGATCACTATGAACACCATAACGTAAATATATATGAAAATAGAGGAAATCAGTAACAATACAGGATTTTTTTTTAAAGGAACCACGAATGTTTCAAATTCAGAAAGAAAAAAAGAACTTTCGAAGAACTTAATTTTTATTCAAACATAAGAGAAAATATTTTATGCACCTTGTTAATACTTTTTAATTTTTTGAAGTTAAGCGCTTAGAAATACTATGCATTGATCATTCCATCTTCAAAATATTTGAGTATTTTATGCGAGATGATGAACTCACAATGATAATAATAAATTTTTAATGAAAAAAAAAAAGCCAATCCTTGTATTGCTTTAGTATTTTTTTTAACAAGGCAAGATGTTTAAAGTTGAAGTATATGAGCGGATATTTTCAAACTTTTTCAAAAAACATAATTCGTAAGAGTTTTAAGTTTACCATTTTTGCGCTCATCATTTAGTCTTATATATATAAATTTTCCGGAGAGCTAGTTTACGCTCCATTTATCATTGCTTATTTTTCTATTCTCCATTTTCCCATATTTATAATTCAACCCATTTTTACCCGCATTATACCGTGCTAATAACTATACTAAGACTTATACTTTACTATATGCAAGATGGAAAATTATTGAAATTAAAATTGCCACAATACCACTATAACAAGCGCTTTTATAGACAGCATAACTCTTAATAGCAAATACTATATGAAGTTTAATAAATTAGTCCTTAAAGATGCGCACAAAATGTAGATTGGAAAAACACACACACATGACCCAACCAATAGAAACTTTAGCCAGAATATTCCGAATCTCTCCCAAATCCCCAAACTCCCCAAACACACCCCACACCCCTCCCCCTCACCTTCTCATACCTCTCAACCCATAAATATCAAAAATACATAAACATCAATCAAACTCCACAAACACCTAAAAAACCCCAACCCAAATAACCAAAATAAGAAAACCCCACAATCAACCTTACAACAACAAACTTCACCAAAATATCCACCACCCAAACACCCATACATCACCAATATCCCACCCATCTCAAAACCAAATCCACCCAACCCACCAAACCACAAATACACAACCAAAAACCCTACCAAACCTACACAACACTCTGTTACACACCTCCCGTAACACCACACCATCTCCAACTCTAACAAAAAACCCCCACACCAATTCCCTTACACACCTTCCACCAAACACAAAAAATACAAAACCCAAAACTACACCCAAACCAAACCAAATCCCCATCCCCCCCACCAAACACCCACCCCAACCAACCCCAAACCCCACCCCAAAACCACCAACCACCACCACAAACCACCCACCACACCCCCACCACCAAAACCACAACACCCCACACCACACCAACCAAACACAACACCCCACCCAAACACAACACACCAACACCCACCACACCCACCAAACAACCCCACCCAAACACCACACAACCACCAAACCACAAAACCACAACCCCCCAAACAAACCCCAACCACCACCCCCCAACCACACCACACCACCCCACAAACACCCACACAAACACAACCCAAACCCCCAACCACACAACCCCAACACCCCACACAACACACACCACACACCCCCACCCAACAACACCACACCCAACACACCCCACACCCAACCACACACCCAAACCCCACCACAACAACCACCCACCCCAACCACCCCAACCACAACCACCCACACCCCACCCACCACAACCAACACCCCCACCCCACCCACAACACCCACCCAACCCCCACCCACAAACACACCACCACAACCCACAACACAACCCACCACAACACCCACAACACACAAACCCCACCCCACAACCCCACACAACAACCCACCACCCACAACACACCCCACCCAACACCCACAAACCACACCACCCCAACAACCCCACCAACCACAACACCCCACCCCCCCACCCCACAAACCACCACACCCACCAACCCCCACACCCACACACCAACACACCCCCAACACCCACAACACACCACACCACCCACCCAACCCAACACACCCACAACACCACACCCACAACCCCACACCAACCAACCACCCAACACACCCCCACAAACACAACCACCCACAACCACAACACAACAACCACCACCCAAACACCACCACAACCCAACACCCCACCAACCACCACACCCCACCACAACCCAAAACAACACCACAAACCCCCACACAACCAACACAACCCACACCACAACCCACAACACACCCCACCCACCACCCAACACCCACCAACCACACCCCACCCACCCCAACCCACCACAAACCCCACCAACCCAACACCACCACACCCACACCCACACAAAACACACCCAACCACCCACAAACCCCACCAACCCCCACCCAACCCCACCCCACAACACCACCCAACACACCACACCCCCACCAACAACCCACCACCCCACACACCCACCCACAAACCACACCCACAAACCCACAACCCACACAACCCCACCCCCACACAACACCCACACCACAAACCCCCACCACCCCACCAAACCACCACACCAACAACCACCCACAACACCAACCACCACACACCCCCCACACAACACCCACACACCCAACACAAACACCAACACCCCACCACAACCACCAACCCCCACACCAACCCAAACACACCCAACCACAACCACACCCCACCCACCCCCACCCAAACACCCACCACACCCACCCACAAACCACCCCACCACAAACCCAACCAAACCCCAACCACCCCAACCACCCACCACCACCAACCCCAACACAACAACAACCCCACACCCCCAACCACACACCAACCCCACCCCACCAAACCACCCACCCACCCCAACCCACCACACCCACCCCCAACAAACCACCAACCACCACAACACCAACACCCACCAACCCCACCACCACCCAAACAACCACCCCACACCCCACCAAACCACACCCCAACCACAACACCACCCAAACCCCCACCCCACCCCACAAACAACCACAAACCAACCACCCACAACACCACAACCCACACACCACACCCACAACCACCACAACACAAACACACCCACCCACCAAACCACACCCACCCACCCCAACCCACCCAACCCCAAACCCACCCCACAACACACAACCCACCACAACAACACCCCCAACCACAACCACCCAACCACCACACCACCACACAACCCCACAACCACACCCACAACACAACCACCCACCAAACCCCCACCACACAACCCAACAACCCCACCCACACCACCAAACACACACCCAAACCCCACCACAACCACCCCACACACCCACAACCACCCCAACCCAACCACCCCAAACCACCCACCCACACCCCCACCCCAACACACCAACCCAACAACCCCCAACCACCAACACACCACAACACACCCCCCAACCCACCACAACCCAACACACCACCCCCACACCAACACCCAACCACAACCCACACCACACCCAACACACCCCAACACCCACCCCCACCCCACACAACCCCACCCCACACAACACCCAACCAACAACCAACACCCCCACACACCAACAACCCACACCACACCCCAACCAACAACCACCAAACACCCACCACCCCCCAAACACCCACACCCCCCACCCACACACACCACCCCACCAACCACCACCCCACACCCAACCCCACCAACCACCCACCCAACACACAACCCCACACCCAACACCCACCACACACCCCAACCACAACCCACCCACACACCCCCACACAACCCAACACAACCACCCACCAACCCCACAACACACCACCACCCCAACCCACAACACCCAACCCCACACAACCACCCACCAACCCCCACCCCACAACCACACCCAACCACCCACCACCAACCCACAACCCCCACCACAACACAACCCCACCAAACACCAACCCCACCAACCCCAAACCACCCACCACCAACACACACCCCAACCACAAAACCACCCAACACCCACCCCCCAACCCAACACCACCCACACACCCCCACCCAACCAAACACCAACCCACCACCAACACCAACACACCCACCCCCCACACACCCCACACCACACACCCACACACCCCCACCACCCCCACAACCACACCAACACCACCCACACCCCCAACCCCACCACACAACCCAACCCCCCACACAACCCCCCCACACCCCACCACACACCACAACCCAAACACCCACCCCCACACAACCCCAACCCCCCAACCACCCCCAACCACCACCAAACACCCACCCCACACCAAAACCACCACCCAACCAAACACCACAAACACCACACCCACACCCACCACAACACAACCAACCACCCACCACCACACCCCACACCACAACACCACACCACAACACCCACAACACACCACCCAAACACCCACACAACACACCAACCAACCCCACCCACCCAACCAAACACACCCCAAACACCCCACCAACAACCACAACCAACACCAACACCCACCACAACCCACACAAACACACCCAACCAACACCAACCCACACAAACCCACCCAACCACAACACACCCAACCCACCCAACACCCCCAACAACACCACACCCCCACCACACAACACCACAACACCCAACCCACAACCACACCACCCACACCACCCACCAACCCAACACACACCCAACACACCCCCACCACAACCCAACACCCACCACAAACCAACACAAACACCCAACAACACCCCCAACACCACCACAAACCCCCACCCCAACACACCAACCACAACCCACCCAAACCAACACACCACCACCCCAACCCACAACCACCCAAACAACCCCCACACCACCCAACCACACCCCACACCACCCAAACCACCCCACCACCCACAAACCCAACACCCACACCAAAACAAACCCACCACAACCCACCACAACCAACCACAAACACAACCCAACACCCACACCACACCCACCACAAACACCACCCAACCACAACCCACCACAACCCACCCAACACAAACCACCAACCCACACCACAACACCACCCAACCACCCACCACCAACACCCCACCCACAACACCCACCAACCCCAACCACCACACCCACACAACACCCCCCACCACAAACCAAACCAACACCAACCACCCACAAACCCACCACCAACACACAACACCACCACACAACAACCCCCACAACCCACCCAACAACAACAACCCACAACCCACCAACACAACAAACCCCACAACCCCCACCCACAACACCACCAAAACCCACACCCACAAACCCACACACCAACCACCCCACAACACCCAACAACAACCACCACAACCCACAACACCCCACCCCACAACAAACACCACAACCCCACAACACCACAAACCACACACCAACCCAAAACAACCCCCAACCACACCCCACCAACAACACCAACCCACAACACCAACACCCAACAAACCACCACAACCACCCCAAACACCACCAAACCACACCCCCACCACACCAACACCAACCACACCCCACCAACCCCCACAACCACCACACCCCACCCAACAAAACCACACACCACCAAACCCACACCAACACCCCACACCACACCCCACAACCAACACAACCAACCCAACAACATACCACCCAACCACCCCAACCACCCAACACCACCAACCACCCACACCCACCACCAAACAAACCCACCCAACAACAACCCCACCACAACCCCACAACCCACAAACCAACACCCACCAACCCCCCAACACCCACACCAACCCACACAAACACACACCCACCCACCACCACAAACCACCAACACCACCCAAACACCCACCAACACCCACAACCACAACCCAAACACACACCCCAACCCAACCCAACACACCACAACACCAACCAACCCACCCCAACCAACACCCACCCAACACAACAACACACCAAACACACAACCCACACACCCACCACAACAAACCACAACCCCACACACCAACAACACCCACAACACCACCACACCCACCCCAAACAACACCCCACCCCCCACCACACCAACACCAAAACCCCCACCACACACAACCCACCACAACCCACAAACCCACACCCAACCAACAACCCAACCACCACAAACCCACCCCACACACACCAACACCCAACACCCCAAACAAACAACCAACCCACACCCCAAACAAAACCCACACCCCACACAACCACCACACCAAACCCAACACCACACAACACACCCCACAAACCACACCAAACCACAAACCCCCACACCACCAAACACCACCACACACCAACCACACCCCACACCCAACCACCACCCACAAACACCACCAACACAAACCAACAACACCCCACACACAACCAACCCACACCCAACAACACCACAAACCAACCCCACCCACACACACCCACCAACACCAACAACACAACCCACCACCCAACAACACCCCACCAACCAAACCCCCACCACCAACCACAACCACACCACAACCACAACACCCACACCCAAACCCACACCAACCACAACCCAACAACACCACACCCCAACACAACCACCCCACAAACCACAACCCACACAACCCACCACAACACCACACCCCCAACACCACCACCAAACCACCACAAACAACAACCACACCACAACCACCACCACAAACAACCCAACCCCACCAAACAACCCACAACCACACACCCCAAACACACCCAACCAACAACACCACAACCCAACACACCAAACACCCACAACCAACCACAACCCACACCAAAACAACACCACCCAAACAACACACAACCCCACAACCCACACCACAACCCCACAACACCCACCCCACCCAACAAACAACCACACCACAACCCACCACCACAAACACCACAACCCACACAACCACACACACACCCCAAACCACAACCCACCCAACCACCACCCACAACAACACCCCCACCACACAACACCACACCCCACAACCAACACCCCACACACCCCACCCACCAACACAACCCAAACCACCCACACCCCACCACACCCAACACCCACACCCACCACACCCAACCCACAAACCCAACAACAAACCACCCCACAACCCACACACCACCAACCCAAAACACCCACCCCCACCACACCCCACACCCCCACCACACCAACCCAAAACACCCACCACACAACAACCCACCACAAACCACCAACCCACACCCACAAACACACCCCACACCCCACCACAACACACCACCACAACACCACCACCCCAACCCACCAACCACCACCCCCAACAACAACCCAACACACCACACCAAACCCCCAAAACAACAACCCCACACAACCACACACCCCCAACAAACCACACCCACCACACCAACCCACACAACACACACCAAACCCCACACCCACCAACACAACACACCCAAACCAACCCCACACAACCACCCACACCCACAAACACAACCAACACAAACCACCACCAACACCCCACACCCCACCAAACACCCAACCACACCCCAACAACCCAAACCACACCAAACCACCACCAACACCCCACACACAACACCACACACAACCACACCCACCCCACCCCACAACAAACCCCACACCACAACACCCAACCCACACAAACCACAACCCCCAACACCACCCACCAAACCACCAACACAACCCAACAACCACACCACAACCCACCCAACAACACCCAACACACCACAACCCAACCACACCCACAAACCCACACAAAACACACCCCCAACCCCACCACACCCCACAACCCCCACACCCACCAACCCCAACACCACAAACACCCACACCCCCAACACAACCACCACAACCCACCCAACCACCCACCCCACAACACCACAAACCAAACCCACAACCCCACCCCCAACAAACCCACCACCACCCACCCCCCCACCACACCCACAACCCCACCACAACCACACACCACAACACACCACCCCCAAAACACCCACCAACCACACACCAAACAACCACCCCCACCACAACCACACCACCCAACCAACACCACACCACACCCCCACAACACCCACACACCAAACCACAACCACAAACCACCCCACACAACCACCCCCCCAACAACCCCACACCACACCCCACCACCCACAACCAACCCCACCCCACAACCCCCAACACACCCCACCCCCACAACACCACCAACACCCACCCCACACAACACCCACCACCCCAACCACACCACCCACCCACAAACCCCACCACCACCCCACCACAACCCACCCCACACCAACCCCACCCCCCACCACACCACCAACCCCACCAACCACCACACCCCACCACAACCCACCACAAACCCACCCACAACCCCACCACAACACCCCACCCCACCCACCACACCCACACACCCCACAAACCCCACCCCCACCCACAACCCACACCACAACCCCCACACAACCACCCACACCCCACACACCCCACCCCACCAACACCCAACCACCAACACAACCCCCACCCACAACCCCACACCACCACACCACACCCACAAACACCACCCCACAACCCACCACAACCACCCACCACCAACCCCACAACACCCCACCAACACAACCACAACCCAACACCACCCCACCCAACAACCCCACACCACCCCAACACCCCAACACCCACCCCAACCCCACACCACACACCCCACCACACCCACACCCACAACCAACCCCCACCACACACAACCACAACACCCCACCACAACCACCCACCCACCACCAACCCCCACCACACCCAACCCCCCACCACCACACCACCCACACCCACAACCACCACACCACACACACCAAACCCACCCCCACACCCCCACACCACCCACCCCAACACCACCCACCCAAACACCCCACCACCCACCCACCAACCACCCAACACACACACAACACACCCCCACACACCCACCAACCCACCCACCCCAACACACCACCACCACCCCCCCCCAACAACACCCAACCCCACCAACACACCCACACACCAACCCAACAACCACCACCCACACACCCACCCCAACCCCACCAACCACCAACACCCACCACCCCCAAAACCAACACCCACCCCACAACCCCACACCCCACAACCACACCCCCCAAACCAACCAACCACAACACCACAAACACCACCCCACAACCCAAACACACCACCCCAACCACCCCCAACCCACCAAACACCCCACCAACACCCACCACACCACACAACAACCACCCACACCCACACCACCCCCAAACAACCACCCAACCAACCCCCACACCCAACCACCCCACCACAACCCACACCAACCCACCCACCACCAAAACAACCCACCACACCCAACCACACCAAACACCCCAACCCACAACCACACCCCCACCCAACACACCCCAACACCACACACCCACACCAACCCCAAACCCACCACCCCCACACCCACACAAACACCCACACCACAACCCACCCCACCCAACACACCACACCCACCCACAACACCACACAAACCACAACCACCCCACCACAACCCACCAACACAACCCCACACCAACACACCACCACACCCCCAACACCACCACCACCCAACCCACCACCCACACCACAAACACCACCACCCCACCAACACCCACCAACCCCACCACCCCCCACACCACACCCACAACACCACAACCACCCAAACACACCCAACACCACCCCCAACACCCAAACACCAACCCCCCCACCAACCCACACCCCACCACAACCCCCACCAACACCAACCCACCACACAAACCCCACCACCAACACCACAACCACCCCCACACCCCCACAAACCACAACCACACAACCCCCCAACCACCCAAACACCACCACACCCACCACACCAAACCCCACCCCCCACCAACCACCCCCACACACCACCAACACCCCCACCACACCACCCAACACCAAACCCCACACCACAACACCAACCACCACCACAACCCCCACAAACCACCAAACCCACCACACCAACCCACACCCCAACACACCCACAACCCACAAACCACACCCCACCCACAAACACCACACCCCAACACCAACAAACCACCACACCACAACCCCCACACCACCACCCCCACAAACCAACACCAAACACCCCAACCCACCAACCACCCACACAACCCAACAAACACCCACAACCCACCACAACCCCCAACACCACAACCACCCCCAACACCAACACACAACCCCACAACCACCCCAACCCCACACCCACCCCACCCCACCCCAACAACCACACAACACCCAACCAACCACACACCCCACAACCCCCACCCACCAAACCACACCAACCCCACCCCACAAACAACACCACCCACACCCCAACCACCCCACAACCCACACCAACCACCCACACAACACCAACACCCACACACCACACAACCACAAACCCCAACCCACCCCCCACCACCCAACCCCACACACCACAACCACACAAAACACCACACCAACCCCCACCCCAAACAACCACCACACAACCAACACAACAACAACCCACACAACACCCCCACACCCCACACCACCCCAACAACCCACCCCCCACCACAAACACACCCACCAAACCCCCCACACCCAACAACCACCCCCACCACCACACCCCACCACCAAACCCAACCCACACCACCCACCCCACACCACCCACACCCACCCAACACAACACCAACACCCAACCACAACCACCCCACAACACCCCACCCACCCACAACAAACCAAAACCACCAACACCCCCCACCAACACAACCACCCACACCACCCAACAACAACCCCACCCACAACACCCACACCCCAACCAACCCACCACCAACCACCAACACACCCCACCAACCACCCACTAAACAACCCACACACCAAACCACCACAACACCCACCCCACACACCACCCACCCACAAACACACACCACACCCCAACCCAACACCTCAAAACCACACACCACAAAACAAACCACAACCACAACCACACACAAAAACCACACCCACCACCCACACAACCCACACAAAACACACCCAACCCCAACAAACCAACAACCACCCCCACCCACCCCCAACACCCAACCCCACAACAAAAACACACCAAACCCCACAAACAACCACAAACAACCCCCAAAACCACCCACACACCCAACCAACAACACCCACCAACCCAACAACCCCCCCCAACCAACCACCAACCCCACAAACCACAACACAAACCCCCACCACACAACCCACCACAACAACCACCTAACACCATCCCACACCCCACAAACACACACCCCAACAACACACAACACCCAACCACAAAATACACAACCATCCACACCAAATCAACCACTCACATCACCACACAAAAACTACTACCAAACAACTAACTACCAAAAACCAATCCATTCCCCACTACAATCCACTTATTAAACCAAAAAAAAACTATTAATAATCTCCTCTCTCATCTCACTAAATTAATAAATTAAAATACCATATCATACATATAATTTCAATCACCACCAATCAACATACACCCTAAAAACAAAACAACAACATCTAACACACCAACAACAAAACAAAATCACAAATAATATCATATTACACAAACCTTCTAGTTAATCACCATAAATATTTCCAACACCCTTTCAAATCATAAAACCAAACCCCATTTACAAATAAAGACCCCCCATTACCCCCTCAATACTAAATTTATTACATCCTAAATCAACATACCAAACAACAATAATACAATCATAAAAAATTCAACCACACTAAACCATTTCCCCACTACAAAATCCTAACAAAATTCACTTAACATAAAATTTATATCCAATTATCCCTCATACATAATATAATACCTTCACACTCATTACATATCATCTAATCCACCACACTCATACCAAATACTTCATAAATACCTCTAACACACGCCACTCCACACCACTCCTCTAACCCACCATACACCACCTTCACCATAATTTCTTTTATCCCCCCACTCAATCATATTACATCACTACACTCATTTACATTATGTTTCTTGTCCATGACTCCTTAAAATCTAAATGCTTTCATTATTCTACATATGATTATATTTCCTGCTAATTTTAACTTAAAAAATATTATCAGCACCACCTTAAAAATACTATATATATCCAAAACATGTTTTGCTGCATAAATTGAGAATTATAATAGAATATATAGACCTAATCATCTATGTTTGAAAATTCTGCATTATGATCATTCATTCCTTTTACTTATACACTCAGGACAACATAGCGAACTTATGCTCAAGCGTTTATAAATGCCAAGGACTACACATAGACTAATGAGTGCTTATGCAGAAGACCATAGTGGGTGGAGATTATGAGTCAAGACTAGTCTACCATGCACGTTTAGGTATGATTAACTAAGTTTGCACTTAAACCGCATTCATGTGTACAGTCAAACTGTAACAGTACTGCATATTCCAGTAAGATTGTAGCTCTATGGAACATACATTATTAAAAGAAAAAGGTTGTTATTTGAAACAAGTATTTTATTTGTATGACAAAATATATGATGTTGCATGTTATTTGTTTTTTCTTATTATATATTTTATGTCTATAAAAGTTTGTAAGACAGGTTTAATTGTTCTAAATTTTCTTTGTTTAATATATATATATATATATATATATTTCAATATATTATACTCAAAGCTTGGCATTATGTGTAAATTGGGTTCACTGGAAAATAAATATCTGGATAATTTACATTAGTGATTACGTGTTGGATGCTAAAGCATAACATGTACATAGTAGCTGAAGCTTTGGCACTTTGGTCAAACTCTGTTTCCTGCTATCATTATTGTATCATCATCATCAAACGCTCAACAGCCTTTCGCAGGCCAAGGCCGACTTGCTGACTTTCCTCCAGCTGACCCTATTAGTCGCAACAGCCCTCCAGGGGTGCCCATCCCCCCCAAGCTCAATGGCGCAAATCCCCCCCCAAAATTGTTCACAACCCTATTGTTCTTTTTATTTTTATCCCTCTTTTTTTATTTTATTTATTTTTTTAATATAATTTATTTATTTTTTAAATATTATTTATTTATTTTTTAAAATATTATTTATTTATTTTTAAATACTTTATTTTTTTTAATTATTCCTATATTTTTTTTATCTATTAATTTTTTTAAAGTATTAATAATGCGCAGAATAGAATCGCTTTTTTCCCTTCCAGGCATTCCAAGCGCGCGCACACACACACACACACAAAATAAATAAATAAAAAAGTTATAATAAAGAAAAAATTTAATTTAAAAAATCAGTAAATAATTTAAAAAATAAATCAATAAATAAGTTAAATAAATAAATAAATTAGTTAAAAAAAATCCCCCCAAAAATTTTGATGGCGCAACTTGCGCCATAATCCCCCCCTGTGGGCACCCCTGCAGCCCTCCATCGATTGATTCCCATTAGTTTTAGGTCATTCTCCACATCATCCAACCATCGAGTGGGTGGTCGTCCTCGACGTCTAATCCCTTCAATTTTTGCAAAAGTCACTTTTTTGGTAGAGACAGCATCATCATGTCTAAAAAGATGTCCTGGCCACCGAATACGTGAGGCTTTTATAACTCTTACGATGTCAGTTCCGGCAAATTTGTCGTACTTTCTGTTTATCTCATGATTCAGGATTCTCCATCTATTGTCTTCTTGAGTAGGGCCAAAGATTTTTCTTAGAATTTTTCTTTCAAAAATCCATACAGAATAATAGGCCTGATTAAAGTTTTATAGAGGCTCAGTTTTGTTTTTAGTGAAATGAACTTTGAGGTGAATTGGTTTCTGAGGCCGAAGAAACTTCTATTAGCCAGAAAGATTCTATTATTTACTTCAATTTTCAGATCGTTCGTAGAAGAGATCAGAGTACCCAAGTACTTAAACTGTTTTACGGTTTCAAAGGTGTAGTTACCTATCTTCAAAGAAGACAAATCGGGAGATTTATTAGTCGATATCAAAAATTTTGTTTTGTCCGCATTGATAACAAGTCCCATCTCCTTTGCTGCTCTCTCAAGCGCTACAAAAGATCATTATTGTATATAAGGGTGTATTACAAAATTTTTTTTGGGGAAATTCAAAATTTCAAGTTGATAAAAAGTTGCCACTATATTCACATAGTTACCAAAAAAATTTGAAAATTTTAAAAATTATTTAGGTATGCGGGATTACCTTGAAGTTTCAAGTTTTTTAGTAAAAACGATGATTTTTTAAAAGAATGTATAAATTATATCTAAAGCAAAAATAATTATTTAAGTGCAAAAATGGACTACTTAAAAAGTAATCTATCAATAAAAAATGTATTGTAGCTAAAATTTAACTTTTAGATTTCCATAAATAGTTATAAAAAAACATCACATTTTTGCTAGTCTGTCATATTTTTAGAATATTTACCTATCCTACAGAATAATTTTTATTATTGTACCAATAAGTACAAACATTGAAGTACTGCATTTTGAAATAGGGACTTGAAACTTCAAGGTGATCCCCGGCATACCTAAATAGTTTTCAATTTCAAAATAAATTTTTTCGGTAACTATGTGAATATAGTGACAACTTTTTGTTAACTTGAAATTTTGAATTTCCAAAAAAAAAAAATTTGTGATACTCTATTGTATATATTCATATTTAAAATTGAAATGTAGTGAAGTTAAAGAAATGTTTAGTTGTTTTCAATATTTGTGTCAGGTAAATTTTACATACCCTTTGTAAAACAGTCCAGTATTGGCACTTGATGCCAAATTGTTTTTTCCTTGAAATTTCCTCTTAAGTTTGTATTACAGCTGCATTGTTTTCCCATACGTTCTTTAAAGAACTATAAAATACTTAAGTGAATTAAAGTGGTCCCTTTAAGAGCTTAATTTTGAGTAATATGTCTTAATTATTTTATTACGAAGATCTTTTAATTTCCGAGAAACTGGGAAAAAATTCCTTGTCAAGATATAATAAGAAAGAACAGAGAAAAATTGTTTTTTAAAATGCTTCATTCTGATTTACACTGTTTAGTATGAGCCGTACCCTGCTGTGTTAAATCAAAACTTATGTTTTCTCATTGTATTGTCTTTGTAGGGCATTATTTGGGGAAACTCCCAAGCTAAGGAATCCAAGTGCAGAAAATGTTTGGTTTTCTTTTAGTCAAAAATGTTGAGTTTTTCTAGTTAAAGAATGTTTGTGTCATTATTTTGTAAATAAATATTTTTGTTTTACATTGTTTGTTTTTATTATTTACATTAATAGAATTGGCACTTATTTAAATGCATTCACTTGGTTCAAATCCTATGTATATTGTAATGCATATTTTTTAATGATAATTAACTAGTTATTTTTGTTACTGCTATTTTTATTTTAAACTGAGTCCAGACAACAGTTAGTTATTTCGTAAACCAATTGTGCATTTTAAGAGTTGCATGTATAAACTTACTGGTGCTGAGGGTTAGTAAAATTTAGTGAAATGATTTTTGTAATTTTATATCAAGATTTAAAAGCTTAGTCACAAAACTTAGCTTTTTTACTTTAAGACTTTACTTCATTTACATATTTGTTTTAACCATAAGCTCAATGCCTATTAAGAAATGAATAAAAAAAACAATGTATAAGTCTTTATTTAAGCATCATTAAAAGTTCGGACAATCAAATCAGAGTTATCGTGCATTAAAAAAATAAAACTAATAATTTTCAGAAAATGTTTTCCTCTGAATCAACCTATTGATCTACTAATTCACTGCATTCATGAGTCGTACCTGTACTGTTTTCTTGTGATTTACTGCATTGATTCTAAAAATTTTATTCCTGCATTGTTAACAGAGCAAAATAAGAAAAAGGTAGTTAATGACAACTGCTGTTTTTTTTAAGAAATTAAACATCTGAATTTCTACATTTTTAAAGTTAAATGTTGTCATGTGCCTCTTTTCCTCTACAATTTCTAATATTTTTATGTTGTGGGAGACCACATATAAAAAGAAATTATGGTTATAAAATCATAGAGTTATGATTTAATCGAATATGATACAATATTAACGAAAATAAAAAACCAAATACTTAAAATTTGAATAAACGAACATGCTCAACTACAACAAAGTTAATGTGACGAAATTAATGTTTGTCAAAACTACGAAAATGATTCTCAATTTAACGAAACTAGGATAAAGAAATATTTCCCTACATTTGACGAAATTCATCCCCAAAAAATGACGAAAACAGT
Organism: Uloborus plumipes; assembly: GCA_038373865.1. Lineage (NCBI taxonomy): Eukaryota > Metazoa > Arthropoda > Arachnida > Araneae > Uloboridae > Uloborus > Uloborus plumipes. The sequence goes on from JAXGGA010005474.1 coordinate 23,732, forward strand.
TTCTTTAATTTGACGAAATGTTCGCTCGGGGTATATTCTTGAAAGTGATTTCATCAAAAACAAAGAAAATATCGTCAATTTTGAGAGTGCATTTCTGAAAGTGTTGATCACTATGAACACCATAACGTAAATATATGAAAATGGAGGAAATCGGTTAAAATACAGGATTTTTTTTTAAAGGAACCACGAATGTTTCAAATTCAGAAAAGAAAAGAACTTTCGGAAGAACTTAATTTTTATTCAAACATTAGAGAAAATATTTCATGCACCTTGTTAATACTTTAATTTTTTGAAGTTAAGCGCTTAGAAATACTATGCATTGATCATTCCATTTTCAAAATATTTGAGTATTTTATGCGAAACTGATGAACTAAAATTTTTTATGAAAAAAAAAGCCAATCCTTGTATTGCTTTTTAGTATTTTTTTTAAAAAGCAAGATGTTTAAGGGTTTGAAGTATGAGCGGACATTTAAACTTTTCTAAAAAACAAAATTCGTAAGAGTTTTAAAGTTTACATTTTTGCGCATCGTTTTGTCTTATATTTTTTTATTTTCCGGTGAGCTAGTTTAAGCTAATTTTTTCGTTGCTCTATTTTTCTATTTCTCATTTTCCCATATTTTACTCAAATTCCATACCCGTCTTTCTGTCGACAAACATGCTTGTCACTTTTATGTTATTTCAGTGTTCAACTTTTTTATATATATATATAAAATACTTTATATATATATATGTATGCGAGATGGAAAATTATTTAAATTAAATAATTTTCCATCATTATCATCATCCACCATATTTAACCAAGCGCTTTTATAGAAGCTTAATATTAATAGCAAATTATGTATGGAAGTTCAATAAATTAGTCCTTTAAGTGGCGCAAAATGTGTAGATTGGAAAAAACAACAAATGAACAAATTGAAATTTTAAGAAATTTTAGAGAAACATTTAAAAATTTGCGAAACAATATAAACATATAAAAAGAACAAACGAAAAAGATAAGGCAGCACATTACCCGTGATTACCCATGTTTGTTCTTTTTGTATGTTTATATTGATTCGCAAATTTTCAAATATTTCTCTAAAGTTTTTTAAAATTTCAATTTGTGTATTTGTTGTTCTACACATTTTGCTGCACTTAAAGGACTAATTTATTCCATACATAATTTGCTATTAATATTAAGCTGCTATAAAAGCGCTTGTTAATTTGCAAAATTTAAATAATTTTCCATCTTGCATATATACAGGGCGTCCACTCCTATCGTGGACCAATATCTAATTTCTTAACCGTTAGAGATAAGCATATAGTTCATTTAGGAAAAAAATCTCTAAATTACGAAAGGAATTTTGGGTCTATTCAATGTTTTTCAAAAAATCAAATTTTGAAAGAGTTACAAAATTTAGATTTTTATACAGCCCCACCCAGTCCTATCAATCATATTTAGTAAAACATTCTTGACACTGTAACGTTTTAAACTAAAAAAAAAATTACTGTTCTACCACAAAAATTGACCGAGTTATGACGTTTTGAAAAATCAAGATTTTGCATTATTTCATGAGAGATCGCTTCACCGATGACGTCATGAAATAATGCAAAATTTTGATTTTTCAAAACGTCATAACTCGGTCAATTTTTGTGGTAGAACAGTGATTTTTTTTTTAGTTTTAAACGTTACAGTGTCAAGAATGTTTTACTAAATATGATTGATAGGACTGGGGGGCTGTATAAAAATCTAAATTTCGTAGCTCTTTCAAAATTTGATTTTTTTGAAAAACATTGAATAGATCCAAAATTCCTTTCGTAATTTAGAGATTTTTTCCTAAATGAACTATATGCTTATCTCTAACGGTTAAGAAATTAGCTATTGGTCCACGATAGGAGTGGACGCCCTGTATATAAGTATAAGCGGGGATAAAAAGAACCGAAAAAATTAAGAACAGAGAATTGAGAAACGAAAAAGTGACGAACGGAGAATTGAGAAACGAAAAAGTGACGAACGGAGAATTGAGAAACGAAAAAGTGACGAACGGAAAAATGACGAATGGACATTTCTCAAAATCACGGAAATATAATTAACGAAATATTTTCAGGACATTTCTCAAAATAACGGAAATATAATTAACGAAACGGAAACACTCCGGCAACTCAGCTGCCGTATGTTTTTTCATTATTTTCAGGAAATTTTTTTAACAGTGTATGTGGTGGATGTAGTCCTGTGATACCTTTGTTGGTTGTGAACGAGCACTGACCTTTTGAAAAATGTTTCCCATCGACGAATAGTAACACTCGAGACTGAAAGAGTTTGCTCACGTCTTCAACTAGGGTCAAAAGCAACCCTAAACAGCAGAAATTAATGAACAACTGAATCGGGATGCATCCAAAAAAAAAACAAAGAATTGTGCTTGAGCCTATTCGGAAATAGTTTCCCAAATTAACCAGATTTCAATGGGAAAAACAGCGCATGTATAATCGTGACTAAAAAATTAATGGAGCATATGCTGTACTGTTTTTGCCACTAAAATTTGGCTTATTTGGGACATTGTTTCCGGAAATGCTCAAACACAATTCTTTGCTTTTTTTATGCATCCCGATTTAGTTGTTTATCTACTTATGTTGTCATGCCCTGTTTTTGACCCAAGTTCTAGTCTTGTAGGGTTAAGGGGTGAATCGTCAGTTCGAGCCGCTTTTTCAATTTTTTTTTTCATTTTTAAGAAATATATTTTTCTTGGCCTGTTTGATCGATATGCATGTCTGAATTTGCTTTCCACGAGGTAAAAAAACAATATATTACCATACTAGGGCCGATTTAAAAGACGAAAAATTAGCAAGTGGGTTCATTTTTCAAATTCCGCATTCCAAACTTTCTTATCATCTTTACACCAGGGCTACAGAGATTTTGGGAGTTTGATTATTCATTCAGCAATCTTTGCACTTTATATTCGAAGAATAAATTCCTCCACCAATCACATTTCAAGAGAAATTTGTATAAAATCTGAATTTGTGTCTAAACTTTTGCAGCAACAAAAAAACATGTCTTTTGTCATTTCAAATTTTCTTTTCTGTTATACTTTTAAAATTTCAAACACGTATTTGGTACCATATTTTCCACCTGCAGTAGATATTTGAAAGCATTTCGCTAAATAGTTTTCTTTTTTTTTTTCATATACATGCATTTTGTCTAAACTTTTGCGTCGCACTGTATTAATTTTATTTTTGCTTACATCACTGTTAATTCTGAGCAACAGCTATTATGTCAAGTTATTCAACATTGCAAATATTATTAAACAAAATGAATCAAAAATAAGAAGTCGTTCTAAGACTAAAGAAAAAGGGGTTTTTTCCCCTCCAAATACTGGATTCTAAGAATCAAGCTGTTGCAAATTATTTCAAGCAATAATACATAATTCATTTATAAAATGCAAGCTATTTTTTCCTATTATTGGAGAAATGGGAAAAAAGGCATTTTTACACGAACAGAAGAAACAAAAGCAAGCTGTTATGTAAAAAAAAACCATTGCAGAGTAAAAGAAGTAATTAAAGTGTTTTAATCTAAATGTTTAATATTTTTTTAACGTAAATAAATTACAACGTAGTCTTCCTTTTTTTTTTTAGAAAATATTTCTTTAAGGTGAATTTGCAGTCTTATTCATTTGTCATAAATTTAGCAATCAAAAGTATTTTTTTCTTTCTGTTACTTATTATTTTATTAATGTAGTATATGTTTTTTTATCCTAACTGCTATATTTCTTATGAACAGAATATGGAATGTATCTTTAGACTGCCAGTAAAAATACTGCTGCTTGAAAATACTTTTGCAATCAGAGCCTATATTTCTTTAAACGATTGTGCATACACCAAGTTTTTCAAGTGCATTGTGAGGAAGGTAACTGGAAAGTAGCTTAACAGAGATATTTATGAAACTTTATTTTATATCTCCTGCAAGGTTATCCTTCAGACCAAGTTTATCTTCAGAATGCAAGTTAGAATACTGCTGCTTGAAAATACTTTTATAGTTGCAGAAAAAAGTTTTTCTAAAATGTGTTTAGCGCAAAAGTTTCTACTTAAGCTACTTTTTTCGAGCAGAATTATTAAGAACGTTCTAGAGAGGGACATTTTTTTTCTTGCTAAAGTGCGTCTTTAAAAAGGCAAGGTGATTCAATTAATTTTTAATGCAGTTTTTATTCATCATAATTCCGCTCTGAGACATACCTATCTTCATTAAAACTTTTCACGCATATTAAACTTTGTCATCATGACTTTAAAAAGATGAAGACAGAGTGAGAAATAGGAATATTTTTCAAAAAAAATCTTTCCAAAGAGAAATAATACAAGACTTTCAACACACCAAAAAAATTTGATACATAAAGGTACGTAAGTCTTCAGGCTTTTTTCAGGAATGTATTTCTCTAGTATTTAACTTAAATTCTTACTACATTTTTAACTTGTTGTAATTGTAGCTACAATTCTGAATTAACATTTGATGTAATTTGCACAACACATTCCCAATATAAAAAGAAGCATAAAGATTGTGGTGTATAATTTGTTACTGCAACTACTAATCGTAAATTCAACAAAACATTTCATTTCGTGAGAAAATTTGATAAGATAAAATCACACTTCAAACAAAAAGAACATTAATGTGAATGCATAAAAGGACAAATTATGAAGTTCTGTGTTTCCTCAAAATAAAATAAAAGCATTTTTCTTATCTTACTGCTTACCATTTCTTGAATACAAATGAACCCAATGCAAAAAAAACCTCACAATGTAAAAGGTGAAAAAAGAGTCAATATAAGTTTTGCCTCGTTATTTTCTTTCATCGCTTTCGAGTAAAAGATCAAAGCAAAAATCTAAGAAAAACAGAGAACTTTTTGTAGTTTCAGTTTTTGTTCTTTGCAACATTTCTATTCATACTCTTTTTCTTTTCTTTACGGGTACTTTAGAAATTGCGGAAAAGGAACGTAAGATGTGCTCATGCACAAAATACAGAAGAATGTGGCAAAAAAAAGAGAAAAAATACTAAGTTTTTATTGCACTGAAGCAAATAAAAAAAAAACATTCCAGTCAAATAGAATGTGGAAGCAACTGCGAAAACACTTATTAAACACTAAAATAGGTTTTTTTAATTTTTACTTAAAAATTAGGGTTTGCTTAAAATAAGAAAGGATTAAAACTCTTAAATAGATTGAGTAGTGAACAGTTAAAAATAGTTTAGTTCAGTAACACCTAAAATTAATTTCAATCTATTATCATTCCATTAGTATATATTTGCATTTGATGATTTTTATTTCATAAGGGAAAATGATTATTTGAATCTTTTTTTAAACATACATTGAAGCTGCACATTTGTAATAAAAATAGAGTGCGTATGTAAAAAATAATATATTTTTCATTCATATAGCTTCTTTTTGCAATTAAAAAGAAGTTCTTCGAACCCTGCAATACATATTATTTATGCTATAAATTAGTGCCTCATGATGTTACATTTGTTTATGATACCAATAGGCGTAAATACACTGCAAAAAATGAACTGTTGTTTTTACAGTATAACACTGGCAGCCAAGATTCCAATTTAAAACTGAAAAATGCACAGTAATAAACTGCAAAACTAGCAATTTTATAGGTTCTTACGGTAAAGTTAAAAATTTTGAAGTTTTTTGCCGTAAAATTTAGCTGTATTATACTGTAAAACAACAGTTTAATACTGGCAGCAGAGGTTCCAGTTTAAAACTGTAAAATACACGGTAATAAACTGTTAAATTAGCAATCTTACAGTTTATTACTGTAAAATTAGCAGTTTTACAGTTTAGTATGCTGTAAAAGTATCAATTTGTACAGCTTATTACTATAAAATTAGATGAATTATACTAGCAGAAGTTCCAGTTTAAAACTAAAATGCACTGTAATAAACTGTAAAATTGGCAATTTTGCAGTTTATTACTGTAAAATAAGCAATTTTAGGGTAGTACTATGGAATAAGAAATTTTACAATTTATTACTGTAAAATTAGCTGCATTTTACTACAAAAACTACATTCAGTTTTTATAGTGTAGGGTTAGTAAAGATACAGTTATGTACGCTGTTAACTGATATTTGCATATGATACCTTTTAAAGTGAAACGTTATAGCACTAGAAGCAGACCTAAAAGGTGCGTTTTAACTCCCTATGTTGCCCCTAAATGTGCCTTTCGGCTCCATATGGTACCCTATAGAGGTGTATATGCACCCCTTAAGGGTGGCATATGGAGCCAACTGGCAGGGTTGCCAGATTTAAGAACTGCAAATACGGGACAGGCTTCTTGGGGGAGGGAGGGCAATGAAGTCTAAAAGTCAAATTTTTACAACCTTGACTTTGACATCAAACGTTTCAAAAAAAAAGGAAAAAAATACACAATGAACATATGAATAAAAACTATATTTTTTACCATTGAATACTTTTTACTTCATTAATGATTTACAAGTAGCTACACCACTTTTAAAATGAACTACACCTTTGTTGAACGAATTGTCACAATAATTTCTTCTCTAACTAAACATAAGACTAGCATTACACTTTAGAACATAAAAGTGTTATGATCAATCAACTTTCTTATCACTGTTTCATATTTCTTGTTTACTTTATTTTTCTCGAAATAATGCCTCTTTTTATAAAATGTTGCTTCTAGCTAGAATACGGGACTTTAGCCGTCCCGTATCAATGCCCCCCAGGACGCAGGACAGTTTTTGAATAAACGGGACAGTCCCTTGAAAGCCGGGACGTCTGGCAACCCTGCCAACTGGAGTAAAAAGAAATCTTATATGTGCCATAAGGAGTCAAATGACCCCCTTCAGCGGTGCCTCTGAAAAGACATGACGATAGAATAACGTTGATGTCGCAAAAAAAATATTTAAAAAAAGAAGTATAGAAGAAATGGGGGACCTCTTTTCTAGTACAAAGTTAAGTAGTTCAAGAAAGCAAATCAATTTTAAAACAGTAAACCACTTAACTATGATTGAAGCTTGTATCACTGAAATTTATATTACACTCACTAAAGCTCCGATATGGTCTTTACACTCTTGAGTCAGCAGTTTTAAAGCTTTTGCTGCATTGCAAACATTATTCAGGAGAGGCTCTTGAAGACTGATTAGCAAGATTACAGCTGACTTTTTTTCATTTAGACGATTATATGATCGAATTGAATAAATATCGATCACAATAGAAAACAGCGTATATCAAGCAGAAATTAGAAAAACTGATTGCATACTGTTTCGGGAACTCAAAGAACCCCTTTTTAATTGCAACGGTGTGCTGTGAGCTTTTGGAGCAAAAGTCATCCGAGAAGAGTCAATCTTTCTCAGATGAGTTTTCATCCTAATGATGTCACTTCGCCGAATTGAAAAAAGGAAAACCCCTGAACGCGTTTGGGTAAGAGTTTTCTAATTTATACAGGATATACGGTGTTGTTTACTACTATTAGATATACAATGTGTCCGAATCGAACGTATCCAATCCGACTATTTAAAACAAAGCTTTTTCCCTAGGAGGGTGATATTGGCAAAATTTAGCAGCTAAATTCTTAATGTTTAACAGCAAATTTCTTCTTGTCTAGTTTTACGCCTGCGTTTTTTATGAGGGAATAAAGGGGAAAATGGCTTCCCCATTAGAAAATACACAAGCTATTCTCTGGTATGCAGTTCAGAACACAACTTGGGAAGAATAGTGCAAAGAACATTTCGAGCCCTAAGAACACCTTGAGATAAGAACATTTCAAAACATTTTTACACTGCTATTACGGATTAGTGTTCTACATTGAATACCAGAAAATAGCTTGTGTCTTCTCTTATGAGGACACATATTTTCCTTCTGTCCACTTATAAAAAGTGCAATTGCGTCAAATAGGACAAAAAGAAAAAAATTGCTGTTAAATTTTAAGAATTCAGCTGACAAATTTTGCTAACATCACCCTCGTAATGTTTAAACCTTTTTTCAATCAATTATCCGAATTGAGTACGTTTAATTCGGACACACTGTATATTCTTCATATGCTTATTATACGAAATAATGTTCAAATTACACATAGCTTTCCGTACTGCATCCAGATCTCTAAAAAAATAGCACGGAAAACCGGCAACAAAAAACTTACTTTTTTTAATTTAAAATTTAAATCACAGTTGAGAACACCACTGTTTTTTAGGATGATTTTACTTGCAGTTTAATCCTCGCACTTTTGTACAACACATAAATCATCACATATACCATTTAATACACATCATACAACATCTGGGTAATAATTAAAAAAAAAAAAACACAGACACATCCAAACACATGTTGCCTAAACTATAGCATTTCATCAAAATTGTACATTTAATAGCAATAAAAGATTTCAGTCTGTTATTGGCGGAAATAACCTTTTAAACTTAAAATTGAACTTAGATTACAGAAGGACTAACTCACGGCCTAAAGTTTATCTTTACAAACAGCCATTAAATTTCTAATGAAATTTCGTGTATCTTTTTTGCTATAAATATCCATTATCTTCACTTTATTGCCAGGAAAAGAATCTTAGCACTTAGTTCCCACTTGGAACAGCGTTTTTACACTGAAGTGACAAAAGTCATGGGATACCTCTTAATATCGTGTCGGCCCTCCTTTTGCCCGGCGAAGTGCAACAACTCGACGTGGCATGGACTCAACAAGTCGTTGGAAGTCTTCTGCAGGAATATTGAGCCATGCTGTCTCGATAGACGTCCATAATTGTGAAAGCGTTGATGGGGCAGGATTTTGGGCACGAACAGACCTCTCGATGGTGTCCCATAAATGCTCAATGGGATTCATGTCGGGCGATCTAGGTGGCCAAATCATTCGTTGGAATTGTGCAGAATTTTCTTCAAACCAATTGCGAACAGTTGTGGCCCGGTGACATGGCGCATTGTCATCCATAAAAATCCCATCGTTGTTTGGGTACATGAAGTCCATGAATGGCTGCAAGTGATCTCCAAGTAGCTGCACATAAGCATTTAAAGTCAATGTTCGGTCCAGTCGCACTAGAGGATCAAGTCCATGCCATGAAAAAACAGCCCACACCATTACGGAGCCACCACCAGCTTGAACAGTGCCTTGCTGACAGTTTGGGTCCATGGCTTCGTGGGGTCTGCGCCACACTCGAACCCTACCATCGGCTCTTACCAGCTGAAATCGTGACTCATCGGACCAGGCCACGGTTTTCCATTCATCTAGGGACCAACCGATATGCTCACGTGCCCACGAGAGTCGCTGCAAGCGATGTCGTTCTGTCAGTAAAGGCACTCGAGTCGGTCTTCTGCTGGAATAGCCCAAGAAATCCAAATTTCTCCGCACAGTTCTAGCAGACACGTCCATTGTACGTCCCACATTGATTTCTACGGTGATTTGACGCAGTGTTGCTTGTCTGTTAGAATTTACGACTCTTTGCAGACGTCGCCGGTCTCGATCTTTAAGTGCAGGCGGTCGACTACTGCGCTGTCCATGGTGGGATGTTATGCCTGAAATTTCATACTCTCGGCACACTCTTGACACAGTGGATCTGGGAATGTTGAATTCTCTAACGATTTCCGAAATGGCATGACCCATGCGTCTAGCTCCAACTAACACTCCGCGTTCAAAGTCTGTTAATTCACGTCGTGCGGTCATCATCACGTTAAAACCTCTTCACATGAATAACTTGAACAGAAATGAAAGCTCTGTAAAAGCACTGCGCATTTATACCTGTTCTATGCGATGCTACTGCCATCTGAAAATTTGCATATTGCTATCCCATGACTTTTGTCACTTCAGTGTATTTACTTTTTCTCAAGATGACGCCCAAACAATCAAGTTAACGATTTGATGGCAAAATGCCTCTTCCACTGACGTCTCCCCGAACTTGATGACATCGTAAATTTCCGAAATTTCTTCATTTTATTCCCTTGTCATAAATCATGATACAATATTACAGCTTTTTTTTATGTTTAACGTTAGCTATAAACACGTTTTGGAGGGAAGAAAAAAATACTTAGTTCGTATTTTTGAAGCAATTTTATGTTTCATTTTTTAAATATTTAAGAATGACTTAAAGCATATTGTTTTTGATTTTTCTTTTTTTTCTTGTTTCTCTTTTCCTTTGTGTTTTTTCTTTTCTTTTTTTTTCAAGTGGAGAATAAAATAAAATAAATATTACACTAAAATGAAACTACTTAATGGATTTCGACCATTCCACGAAAATTCCGCCATTTTATCCTACAAGTGCCGCTCATATTTCTTCATCGAAAACTAGTGGTTCTACAGGGTAATGAGCCAAAATTATATAAAATAGGTAATTTAAAAATATATACAAAAGTAATGTTTTTTTAGCGAAAAAATTTTTTTTTTGTTTTCGTTATCTTAAATTCCTAAATGTTTCTAATAGATTACAATAAAACAATGTTTTTTTTCTCTTTTTATTATTTAAAGAGGTAAAAAAGATAAAAGAAACAAATAGATTCGATACGGTCTAACATTGATTCCTTGGGGTAGTATTTTCTGAATTTTATCTAATGTTCGAGCAGCTGTAAAACAATGCATACAAAATTACACGAATTGGCCATGTACATTTGTGTGGACAAATTATACTGTAATTAAAACTTTCTGTTCGATCACTGTGTTATGACAATAAAAATCTGAAACAAAAAATATTAAAAACTTTTAAATTTCCTCCCTTTTGTCATTTCTGTTTGCAATCATTAAACGAAACTAAATATATATGAAAATATTTAACTAGACGATTTTTCTTAATCCGTATAAATAAAACAGAGAATATATATGTATGTGTGTACCTTATACAAATCCACAGTTTAAGTCGGATCTGGACGAAATTTGGCAGGGAGATACTTGAGCACCCGAGAAAGATCATAGGGTGGTTTTTGAGCGGGAAAAAAGTACCGATCAGTTCGAATTTCGAATAAAGGACTTTAAAATGGCTCTATCTAGTGAAATACTTATCGGATCTTCTCGATTTTGGTCTCATTCGAAGGAACGCAAAAAATACCTTTTAGGACAGTTTCCTTCCTACGGTTTTCAAAACCACTAATGGATATCTCCAACCTGAAAAAATATACGAGCTTTTAAAAGAAAGCGGAATTTAATTTTTAATTGAAAATCGACGCTCGTCTGCGCGTGAAAAAAAATCTCATTAATGATTTGTATCTGTTGCCATTTTGGCCTGAGTGCTACAACAATAAAATTCTTAAATTACTTTTGCCATTAGTGCCATTTTTGAAGGAAAAACACTACTTTCTCCAAATCAAGCAAAAAGAAAACGCTGCCATTTTGAATACGGGTTACAATAAAGTTTCAGTAAGACTTTTACTTTTTTCTGTTGCCATTTGAAGTGATGCTCTTAAGTTCTAATGATGGTTTTTTGTTTGAATTTCTTTTCTCAAGTATAATTAATAAAACCACATTTTTCGTCATTTCTTTTATTCAAATCAATACTTTTATTTATTTCTGTTGCCATTTTGAATATGTTAATGAGTAAAATTCTAATATGTAATTATTTTTATCAAACAGTTGTTTTGGCTGCTATTCAATTTCTAAAACAACTTTTTCTCTTAGAATGTTATTGTTATTTTTACAAGAAAAATGAGCAGTACGGAAATAATTGCTTTTAGTAGGGATTTTTTTCCTGTTTCTATAAATGTGAAAACAACAAATAGATTTAGAATTTTATTGTTAATTTTGGATAAAGAATGAGCAGTTTGATGCCGTTATTCTAATGGGAAATTATACCGTAAATTTTTCATTTGTCATTTAGGGAGAGTATTAAGCTTGCGCTAGATGACATCGCTTTTATTTCTGAGGAAGCCCGTGCATCGCCGGGCCACGCAGCTAGTCTAAACTTAAAAAAAAACTTTAAAAAGCACAGAAACGGGAAACAATTCCTAAATATTTCAATTTCATTATTTTATTTGCGTTAGATAATTTATCCCTGTTTTTTAAATAAAAGCTTCTCGTAATCAGTACAATTGATTATAGACCACATAACTTTATACCTTCGTGTTACAAAACAGAACTTCATGCAATTTAATAACCTTTACTTAAAGTTTTAAAACATATTTATTAAAGGAAGATTATTTAAGCTAAAAGAACAGTTTCCAAAAACACGCTTATAAAAGTAATGATATGATCATCCATAAAATTAACGCGTTTTGAAACAATTTTCTACAACCTGTCTGCGTAAACACCTGAAACTTCCATAAAACGTTAATTTTGCCATAAAATATAAAACTTGTTATTTTGCGAAACAACTTACTATTAATTTAAATTTACGATACCTTACATCAAATTGCGTGGTAGCAATTTCTACAGCATGTTGGAAAAGATTTATCATGCAAAAAGTTTGATAATAACGATTAAATTTAGAGATTTATATCGACAAGCTGTAAGTAATTAATTTTCATATATAATTTATGTTCCTATCCCGGATTTTCTCGCGTAAAGATAATCCTTACAGTACATGAAAATATGCTAACAGTTTCTAGAACATTGTTTCTCACTTTTGGGTTCCCGAGCCCTTGTGTCAAATGAGGCGCAATATCTTTAAAAAATCAAGACGTATATAAGAAATATAGTTTCCTTTAATGAAGTAATGTGCTAGAAATTTAAATAGCATCATGTAAAGTTTTAATGTTGTGAGGTAACACTTTTCATGTTTCAAAAACAATTATTTTTATGTAGGTGCGATTTACAGGAGAAAATGGGCGAAGGTAGGATGGCAATAAAGAAGACAAAGCTTGATGACTAAATGATTTTTTGCGAACTAAATGCAGTAACTGTTGAAACTTAGCCATCTCATTTGTAACTATCCACAAAACAAAATATATTTGGAGCACGAAAGTAATAAATAGGCTCTATAGAACTGCAATTTTTAAGAAAAAATTGCATTTTTTAAGATTAAATATGAATGCAAGAATGATTTCAAAACCCTTAGAAATTACCAAAAATGCTGTCAAAAACAATTTTAATGTTGACATCTTGAATTCAATTGATGCTTTTCACAATCTCGAAACGAGATAGGTGAGCGTGTGTGAATGTAGGCGTGTGTCTGTGTGTGAGTTGGTGTGCATGTGTGTAGAGTTTTGTATGCTACTGTGTGAGTGTATCTGGGCATGTTAGTGCGTGTGTGTGTGTGTATAAAATTGACGCCTCCACCAGGAGGAGCTGAGGCCGAGAACCTGCATAATCCAAAGGAGCAGTAGCTGGTAGACTCTTCTTCGTGTCTCCGTGGAGGTGTAGTGCGGTCCACCCACCCAATTGCAAGCCACGAGTACAATCTGAAAAAGGAACTAAACGACCATGAAGGTTGAAAATGAGAATAAATAGCCATTCGTCATTGCTCAAAAAGGACTATTAACTGCATATCGAATGAGTACTTCAGTGTACCTGAAAAAGAAAAATTTTTGATCTGAAAAGAAATTTGTAATTTATCAAACTCAAAAATATTCTTAGCAACGGCCATACACGTTGGTTTCTTTTTTCTTCGCGTGTGTGTGTACACATGTATGTGTGTTTCTGAAAAAAAAATAACGTTTCAGAAGACTTTTTCCTTCAAAAAAATTTTTATTTTTACCACTCAGATAGTTTAACTTGAGGGTGTATCAGTTTCTAAACATCAATCTCGCTTCAGCATGTGAATTTCAATTTTATTTCAAAGACTATGAATCAAAGTCTTATCTGTGCTCGTGAGCAAGAAAAAAAATACTAGCTTCTTTTGGTATCTGATCATCTGAAGCAATCAGAAAAACTTATCACAGGATACTAGACACTGGGGCAATCAAGTGAATAAAGCAAGTTCGGATTTCGTCGTCCCTCTCCTGGACCTGTTCTTCTTAATCCTCTTGATCAAAGTTCAAAATACGGCTGGAATTGCTATCAGAAAATAAAACTTGGTCGAAAGCTACTTCATCGCAAAAACTAGACAGCTAAAGTATTTTACTTTCCGTTATCCTACTCGTCGCTTTTTCACGGGATGAAATAACTACCAGAGCAAAGAAATAGCAATCCGAGGACCAAAATAACATGAGAAGTAAAGGAGAGAGTTTCTATTTCTGGTGCTTGATTTATGAACTTTCTATACTTATCGTTGGTTGGTTTTGCTGAAGAAGAAAATATTTGTCTTTGAGATATTAATGGAAAACCAAAGATTCAGTCGTGTTTTTACGGGTTTTAGAATTCAAATATGAAAAAGATTGGGGGCATTTTTGTAAGGGTGTTAACTATTTTTTTTTTCTTTTTCCAGAGTTAGAATTTTTTGCATACTACATAAAGAGAATGTACACATTTATAAATAAACAAAACTATTCCATAATTGAAGGGCTTGGACGATGAAGGGGCTATGTTACATTTTAAAAAATGAACACTCTGGAAAATAATAAGCAATGGATACATGTTAGCAAATAAAACTTGGTACATCAAAAAGTAGATGTCATTGGACCAATTTCATACACACACTGACGAAAAAACTAGAAAACAAAAAAAGCAACAATAAAACTTTTAACTTTTAATTACTCACAATTTACACTGAAGTGACAAAAGTCATGGGATAGCAATATGCAAATTTTCAGATGGCAGTAGCATCGCATAGAACAGGTATAAATGCGCAGTGCTTTTACAGAGCTTTCATTTCTGTTCAAGTTATTCATGTGAAGAGGTTTTAACGTGATGATGACCGCACGACGTGAATTAACAGACTTTGAACGCGGAATGTTAGTTGGAGCTAGACGCATGGGTCATGCCATTTCGGAAATCGTTAGAGAATTCAACATTCCCAGATCCACTGTGTCAAGAGTGTGCCGAGAGTATGAAATTTCAGGCATAACATCCCACCATGGACAGCGCAGTGGTCGACCGCCTGCACTTAAAGATCGAGACCGGCGACGTCTGCAAAGAGTCGTAAATTCTAACAGACAAGCAACACTGCGTCAAATCACCGTAGAAATCAATGTGGGACGTACAATGGACGTGTCTGCTAGAACTGTGCGGAGAAATTTGGATTTCTTGGGCTATTCCAGCAGAAGACCGACTCGAGTGCCTTTACTGACAGAACGACATCGCTTGCAGCGACTCTCGTGGGCACGTGAGCATATCGGTTGGTCCCTAGATGAATGGAAAACCGTGGCCTGGTCCGATGAGTCACGATTTCAGCTGGTAAGAGCCGATGGTAGGGTTCGAGTGTGGCGCAGACCCCACGAAGCCATGGACCCAAACTGTCAGCAAGGCACTGTTCAAGCTGGTGGTGGCTCCGTAATGGTGTGGGCTGTTTTTTCATGGCATGGACTTGGTCCTCTAGTGCGACTGGACCGAACATTGACTGGAAATGCTTATGTGCAGCTACTTGGAGATCACTTGCAGCCATTCATGGACTTCATGTACCCAAACAACGATGGGATTTTTATGGATGACAATGCGCCATGTCACCGGGCCACAACTGTTCGCAATTGGTTTGAAGAAAATTCTGGACAATTCCAACGAATGATTTGGCCACCTAGATCGCCCGACATGAATCCCATTGAGCATTTATGGGACACTATCGAGAGGTCTGTTCGTGCCCAAAATCCTGCCCCATCAACGCTTTCACAATTATGGACGTCTATCGAGACAGCATGGCTCAATATTCCTGCAGAAGAATTCCAACGACTTGTTGAGTCCATGCCACGTCGAGTTGTTGCACTTCGCCGGGCAAAAGGAGGGCCGACACGATATTAAGAGGTATCCCATGACTTTTGTCACTTCAGTGTATGTTTTGTCACATAACACCTTCATCTCCCAAACCCTTCTATTGATACCATGGTGTAGTTGAGAAGCTAAATAAGTTATCAAGTATAGCTGAAATGCAAGTGAGCATTGTTTATATTTCTTTATCTGTGATATACTTAATAGGCAACCAATGATTCATTTGTGTTTGCACGTATTTGGCAATTTCAGCCCGAAAGAAATAGTTGCTTGTGATGGCAAATTGTTTAATTTCTTTCAATTATATTTCTTTTTAAAAGAACAGAAAGCGTACGTGAACAATTAAAATACATACAACATTATTGTTAAATTTAATCCGAATCAGCTCTGGTGAATGATTGCATATAATAATAGTTTATTAAAATACTTTTTTGGCAGCACTAGCTGTATTTTATGCACGCTGTAGCATTTGTGTAATTCAATTAAGAAACCTATTTCATGTTAAGTTTAAATCCAACGTTAGTGCATCATTAACGTTGGATTTAAACTTAACATCTATCGCAGAAAGGTATTTATTTTCTTCTATTTCATGTTTTTAATGTGCCATGCGCCGGTTTTGCGTTAAATATTTAATATATCATTTAATTGCCATTTTACCTCTTAGCAAAAATAGAATTTGTCTTATATGAGGATACTGCTGATGTCTGCTGTATAATTTAACATTTGTTGTAGAAGTGATACTATAGCATAGCTTAGAAGGGAAATCAATTGTCAAAATTAAGATTGTGGTAATGTAAAATTTGTTTTATGTGAGGATACTGCTGAAAGCTGCTAAATAATTAAGCATTTTTTCTAGAAATGATTCTGAAATATAGGTTAGAAAAGAAATCAGATGTCAACTGTAACAGAAGTGAAGTTGAATTTTTTTTTTTTTATTATTTCTTGCATTTGTCCGATATTAATGAGCACCCAACGATTCATTTGTGTTTTTATAGATTTGAGAATTCAAAACTGAAAAATTAAAACTCCTTTGTGAGATGAAAATTCTTTTCTTTTTTAAGCAATCACGAACTGCTTAGTACGCTCATTTGACTGCAGTTGTTGTTTGTTTAAATTTTGGAAGGAGGTCGCTGCGAACCAGCAAGAACACTTCTCTGTTCTTATGTCTGTACGATCATACAGGGTGTCCACTCCTATCGTGGTCCAATAGCTAATTTATAAACCGTTAGAGATAAGCATATAGTTTATTTTGGAAGAAATCTCTAAATTACGAAAGGAATTTGGGTCTATGAAATGTTTTTCAAAAAATCAATTTTGAAAGAGTTACGAAATTTAAATTTTTATACAGCCCCCCTATCCTATCAATTATATTTAATAAAACATTCTTGACACTATAGCGTTTAAAATGAAAAAAAAAATCACTGTTCTACGACAAAAATTGATAGAGTTATGACGTTTTGAAAAATCCAGATTTTGAAGGATTTCGCATACGGTCCCTCAAGCGATCTCTCGATGACGTCATGAAATCCTTCAAAATCTTGATTTTTCAAAACGTCATAACTCGGTCAATTTTTGTCGTAGAACAGAGATTTTTTTTAGTTTTAATTGTTACAGTGCCAAGAACGTTTTACTAAATATGATTGATACGACTGGGGAGCTGTATAAAAATTTTAATTTCGTAACTCTTTCAAAATTTCATTTTTTGAAAAACATTTCATAGACCCAAATCCAGATTTTGAAGGATTTCGCATACGGTCCCTCAAGCGATCTCTCGATGACGTCATGAAATCCTTCAAAATCTTGATTTTTCAAAACGTCATAACTCGGTCAATTTTTGTCGTAGAACAGAGATTTTTTTTAGTTTTAATTGTTACAGTGCCAAGAACGTTTTACTAAATATGATTGATACGACTGGGGAGCTGTATAAAAATTTTAATTTCGTAACTCTTTCAAAATTTCATTTTTTGAAAAACATTTCATAGACCCAAATTCCTTTCGTAATTTAGAGATTTTTTTCCTTAATGAACTATATGCTTATCTCCAACGGTTTAGAAATTAGCTATCGGGCCACTATAGGAGTGGATACCCTGTATAACTCCTGCACGTGACATTCATGTCTTTCCTCCTCCCAACCCTTCCGCAAATACCTAATTTATTTATATCCAACTCGCTCGATCTTCATTAGACAATAAAAGCTTTCAGCACACATAATCCTGCCCCAGGCGCTTATTTAGATTTAAATTATGAATTTTACAACCACGAATTTCGATAGTGGCTATTTGTAGCGGCAAAAAAACGTAACGAATAGGACGTTGTCATAATTCGTGATAGAGAAAAGCATAATACGAATTCAAGATATCAAAATTCAAGTTATAGCTTGGAGATGGATGATAGATGGTTTTTAATGTAATTATTTTTGTGTAGTGTATTTTTTTATGTACTTATTTTTATTATAATTTGCTCATTTAACAGAAAGTGTACAAACTAAAAGTTTAATTAATAATGAAATAATATACACTATCGTAGCTTAGAAATTAATTCAGATGTAAAATACAGGTAAGCATTTGTTGATTAGTAGACTTTGAGTCTAAATAATACAACTTATAAAAATAATGTAACATAGTTTTAAAAAAAGCAATGAAGGAGAAGAAAAACTACTTCAAAGACTCAGATAAAAGCATTCCGTTGGTATTTACGCCGCTTTTTCTATCAGCTTCATGAAGATCAAAGAACAATATTCGAGAAAACCAGAACAAAATATTCATTCATTGGATTTATAAAAGAAGAGGAAATTTTTATTTTTACATAGATCTTAAATTCCGTATAGACTAAAAGTAAATTGTCTGGAACCAAAAATGCAGGGAAAGTTAAATTTGAAGGAAAAAAAGCGAAAGAAGAAATAAATCAGTCAAATGAAGCTCGAAACAACGAAAGGACGTATAAAATGCAAAAGATAAAAAATATATATACAACAAATAATGCAATGCATTTCTTAACTATAATACAGCTTGTAAGAAAAGAAATACTTCACTAGAATGCACAGCTATTTATATTTTTCAACTACTGCGTACCGTTTTTCAGATCCATAAAATTTCCTCAAATGAAAAAAAAAAAACTTTTCCACCATTGTTCAGATTTCAAATTTTCTGTGCAAAGTGGTCCAAAAGTGTTCCTAATGTGAACTGGGAATAAGCAATGAACGTTGTGCAAAACAGATAAAATGACAATAAAATTTAGAAAAATTTCCTCAACTTGCATCTCAAATTGAGCTGAAAAGCTAAACTGAATATTACGATTGGCAAGTATTAAAAAATTTCCAAAGTAAAATCAAAGTTTTGTTTGATCATGAATCAATAAAAATATTCCTTTTACTGAATACAAGAAATACCTTTAGGCGATTGATGTGAAGTTTTAATCCCACGTTAAAGATGCACAAATATACAGGTATACTGCAGACACGTGTTTCGGGGTGTCTGCAGTATACCTGTATATTTGTGCCGCTTTAACGTTGGATTAAAACGTCACATTCGTTTTACTCTAAGACGTTTATTGTTCGGGGATTTTTGTCGTAACAAGACTGACACAGCACAAGAAATTTTAATTTGAGTCTAGTCCCATTTTAAATGAATAACAAATTGAATTCACAAAGTAATAAGCCTATTTATATGAAAAATGATCAAATAAGCTTTGTGCTGAACTATAATTGAAGTTATAAATTCAACGTAAATAAAGCACAAATAAGGTAGAAAGTTTTCTACCTTATTTGTGCTTTATTTACGTTGATTTTTAACTTCAATTAAAGCCTATTTAAAGTATTCAAGTGAAAATTCCCGATCGTAACGTTGCCAACACTGACTTGAGGCAAATATTAATGTATTATCTTTCTTAAAACGAAGTTAGTGCATGACAAATTAACATTCAATTCAAATTGGTATAATGCATTTATGTTGGACATCGCTCCGGAAATGGACATTTCTTGGTGGCCTTAGGCATTCCTTGGGCATCAACTCATCTGGATCAAATGAAAAAACTCCGTGTGAATTTTCTTGAAATTATCCGAATATCCAATAAAATTCAAATGCTTCACCCCCTAACCGAACTAAGAAAATTTCAACATCATATATTTGAGAGCATAATTGCATATATCATAACCAAGGCAAAAGTTGTTTTACAAAATTAAAACATCAAAATTTTTTCCTGAATAAATGACCGATAAACTTACAAAAATTAATATTTTACCAAGAACATATTTCAGAGCAGATATTGTCCTTTTAAATAATTCTAAAGGATTTTCTTAGAATAAAAAACTGCTCTTATGAATTAGCCTGGAGTATTTATTTCTAAGAATTGCTTCGCTGCCTTTAAATAAATTCCACAAAAAAGTATCTAAACGGCTGATAATAGTAACATAATTTCTTAAAAAGCCACTTATTAATTTATGCACATGCTCTGACCAGTCTTAAGCATTATATTTTGTTTCGACTGAAATACATGGATTTTAAATTCTTGGAAGCAGTTGATCTTCTTTTAGTTAAAAGTTTTCCAAAAAAAAAAAAAAATGTAAATATACTACGTATTCCCCGCGCACATTAAATTTCTAATGAAATTTCCTACAATGACTGTTTGGCTGGCTATAAATATCCATTGCTTTATGTCTTCGCCTCCAAAAATATCAACTGACGTTTACACCCCACTTAGGATATAAGTTTTATTTACTTTCTCTCAAGACAACGTCCATACAATCAAGTTGTTAACAATTTGATGAGAAAGTGTGCCTGGCCCGTCATTTTGAACAACTTGATGGCATCATAAATTGCGGAGAATCTTCCACTTTAGTTCCGATCTCATAAATCATCATGACAATATTCTACTTTCTTTCTTCTCTTTTTTATTGCGCAAAAACTTCTACAGTGTGTACAATTACTTGATCCCCTAATATGTCGGCACGTTTTTATTTATTTTTTTAGTATTTCTTATTTATATGTATCGAATTTTTTAACATTCGATTGACTTAAAAAACTTTTTTAAGTTTTCTGTGAATTGTTTTTCTTATAATATCCCCTAGAATGTTTATAATCTTACGAAAATATAAAATAAAAAAATACGCCTAAATAAACAAACGCTTACGTGTACTATCATAAATTGAATATTTCTCATCATCCCAACTTTTTTAGGAAATGTTCAATTCATTAACTTTTTGGTAATAATTTTTAACAGAAGCTTGTGAAGTAGACAAATGGGCCTTCCAGGGCACTGGCCAACGTTGGTCCCCATTATAAAACAACTTCTACAACATATTTAATGATAAATATTATCTAGTATTGCAACTAACTTTCATTACTTTATGTTTAGCCTAGAAAAAAACGGAAAGTTTAAAGATCAAAAAACATATTACAATATTAAATATACCAACTTCTACTTTTACGGTATTTATGTCAGAATCATCTACGTTTTCTTAAGAATCAGCACAACTTGAGTCTTCATCGACTTCAATGTTGTTAGTAAAAATTTTCAATATAACTATACTATATTAGCCTATTATGGCATTTGTAGGACTATAGGGGCTATGTGTTAGTCATAAACCAAAATTTAAAATACTAATAGGATTAAAATTATCAACACCAGTTCAACAAGCTACGACTGCCCCTGCATTTTTTTAGTGTATTTTAAAAGAGCTGAAAAAGGAAGTGGCTTACTTCAATAGAGAAAAGCATTTCTGATTGCATTAATGGGTTTTATTTCACACTGTAAGAAAATTCAAGTGTTACAATTTTTTTCTTGGCAACGTTCTGGGATATCTCGTGTTTCCGCCCATTTTCTATGAGAAACAAGAATTATGCGAGAAAGATTCCTGAATTGCTACAAGTTTCATGAATGCATACTCCTTAGTGTGGTGAAAAGCATTGTACCTACCAGTTTAAAAATATATTCAGCTTCTTTGGGAGGTGTTTCACATTACGGCCGTTCCTGATTAACTGAGCCTCAAATGAAATACGGAACGTATTCGTTGGATTTTTGCTTTGCAAGAATTTCTGGCTAATAAGCTGTTGGTTGCTTGCTTGCAATGCTTTCCTATGTTTGACCATAATTTCTGCAGAAGTATTCCTATTCAATCAGAAATTTCCTAGCTTTTCGAAAGTTTCAAATAGAATTAGTGAGTTCTTTGTTCTACTATACCAAATGTGTCTGTTTAAAGATATTTTTTATATGAGGGTGCAACCTTACTTACGGTAGTGACAAAAGCTGCAAAGTGTAGCATAGTTTGCAGGTAAATTGCCACTACTTTTTGTAAATTTATCGCTTGCTATACATTAAATTTTATTTTAAATCAATTCGCATTTTAAATCAACTAGAGAAAATAATGCAGTCACTGAATATTGGTTATTGAAAGACATAAAAGAAACAATTCAATAATCTATTGACTGCTTGGTTTTTAAAAAAAAAGAATGAACTATTAACTTGAAAAAATACCTCTTAACTTTTGATCACTATTGATTTTTAAACTGATGCTGCTATATATCGATTGTATTTTCAGAAACACAGATGTTAAATTATTAACGGAGCAGAAGATAAGTTACATCAACAATCATTTGTCTTTGAATTCATATTTGAAATCAAATAGCATAAGCTTCATTCTATTGCATTAGCACCTTAGATTTGTAATCTGGAACTCGAAAAAGAGCGAAAGATATGTGAACTGGGCAAGCAAAAAATACAATACACTAAAGCCATCAAGTAAACAAAAGATTTCAATTGTCTCTCTATCCCCTTAAAAGAAACTAAAGATACAAATAGAAATAGTAACTGATGATTATAAGACAAAATGGGGGAAAGCCAAATTCGGAACAAATCGAGACTACTGGAACTTCTCCGATTTTCTTGTCTCTCAATGGTTATTCTATGAGAAAGGAAATAATTGTTAAAGCAAATAAACAAGTATGGTAGCAACAAAACAAATGACTTATAGAAGAAGTGCCTTTTATGATGTTATTACTTTATTATTTTGCTCTGTTCATCTTTAGTTTTTTAGAAAAAGCAAATTATAAAATCTTATAACAGCATTTTTACTCATTGAAAAATATGGACATGCGTCACTTGAAATTTCATTTATGTTCAAGATAAACCGTGCAAATCCATGCTACGCTGCTAGTATATAAATAGAAATTGCACTAAATTAAAGTTAACAAATAGTAAGGGGGCTACGGGAAAAGAAACTGCATTTCGTGAAAAAAGCATGAAACTTGGTAGGTTTGTAGACAATGTATAAAAAAACCTTTTTAGAAGGGGAGTCAATCGGAAATCCCCCCCAAACCCCTCTTAGCGGCCATTTTTGGTCCAAAACTAGAAATAGCGCTTTTTTGTAATTATTATTATTATTTTCTTCTTAACTTATTGGCTATGTCATTACATAGGCGCTTATTGTATTTTTTATCTTTTAAAGCTCCACTTAGAGATTAATTTTAAAAAGAACTACCCAAAAATGCTTTTTTTTGGCAAATCAATATTTTTTAAGAATAAATTCGTGGAAGTGAATTCCCTCTCCCCATAAATGCATTAATGGTTCAAGAATGTAAATATACATTAAATAAATGTTAAAAAAAAGTAGAGTACCGGTTATCCGGATCCTAATTGACCGAACTGTCCAATTATCCGGTCATGATACCTCTCAGTTTTATGACTAAGCACACATCTTCGAAAATGTTCTCCAAGGGTACAAAAGCATAAGAACCCCTTGAGGGAAAAGTTAATGTCAAGATAGCATTATTCTACCAAAATAAAATTTAAAGTTTCAATTTCAGAAATTTTAAAGTTTTAGTTTTAAATTTATTTTTCCTCTAATTTTTATTATTGTTGCCGTTGTTGATTTTTTTTCTTCAAATATGGCAGTTCATTAGGTGACGTATATTTTCCAGTGTGTTTATCATTGGTAACAAGTGTCATTGTTCATATGTTCCCGTAAATGCTATTTATATGGATCGAGATTAGGAAAGATACTCATATTTTTACAAGTTACAGTTTCTCATAGTCTTATGGTTTTACATGTTCAAAAGTAGGGACGCACCGATAAGCAAATTGGCCGATTACCGATGAATCTGCTGTTGTTAATCGTCCGATTAATGATAAGGATAATTGTCTTTCTATTACCAATTTTACCATCACTGTTTTTTATCTCTTATACATTTCCAAGTTTAGAAATAGTAAGTAATTTATTTCTGGGAGAAGATTTTTTTCCATATTTTTCTAGTTTTCACAAAATAATTTCAATATTTTATCAAATTTCTTAAAACCAATTTTCATATTAGTGTAAATAATATCCCAGCAAAAACATAAATGTAAAAAAGGAACCAAGTTCGGTTGAAACAACGTTTGGTCAATTTGAAGCAGCGGTGCCACCGACAAAAGAGTTGAAATCTAACAGGCTCCAAGTTCTATAGCTGTTCTGTTAACTACAGTCGTGAGAGTTATTGACATGTTCATTAATTTATTTTAATAACATTTCGTTAGTTTCTTTCATATCGGCTTCGAAACTTGGCAAGTTCATTTCTAACTGACGGAAGTCGGACTTTTTTGAACGTAACTTCGTGACGATTAAAACTTGCCCGTTCCGAAGCCGATATGAAAGGAACTAACGAAATGTTATTAAAATAAATTAATGAACATGTCAATAACTCTCACGACTGTAGTTAACAGAACAGCTATAGAACTTGGAGCCTGTTAGATTTCAACTCTTTTGTCGGTGGCACCGCTGCTTCAAATTGACCAAACGTTGTTTCAACCGAACTTGGCTCCTTTTTCACATTTATGTTTTTGCTGGGATATCATGCATTTTTGAAAAGCCGAAGTAACGGTTTTGCTTTTATTTAGACACAAATTCATACACACATAGCATGAGATGTTAGTTACGCTTACAACGCAGATATAACATAGGCCATGCTACATTCGACATATTTTTAATTTTAATGATTTTACTCGTAATTCAAATAAATAATAGGAGACGCTACAATTTATGATCAATGACGAAAGAAACAGGTAAAACAAGTAAATTTTCTTCGTGTTTACCCTATATATTTCTTAAAAGAGGAATAGAATCTTTTAACTACTTAGTTAATAGCTTAAGTCACCGCAAGGTGGCATAGTCAATCTCTAGAATTCGAATTATTTATTTCATCTTGATAAACCATTTTAATCTTCCGTCATGGTAAACTAAGCCTTGAAACAGCTTACAATAAAACATTTGATTTTAAACTTGAGTATTTTATTTTTGGCAACGTTTTACAAGCATTTTGGCGCTTTTGTTTGACGAACCATTTATAAATCGCGCCAAGATACTCATAAAAAAATGCTTTTTTTCTTGCTTTTTTAATGTAGTTTTTGGACTTTTTAGATTTTTCCCAAAGTTAGTGTATGGAAATATACCTTGATGCCAAATTTTAAGATTCTGAGACACTTGGAAGTAGGTAAACATTTTGATGAGTGAGTGTATAATCTAAATAAGAAAATCGCCACATTTTCACTTTTCAAATATTGGTAACTTTAAAACTAAAAGAGATATATTCATAAAATTTAGGATTATGGGTGTTCTATGTCACTCTAATAGACTTACAAAATTAAAAGCATGTAGATGAAATAGTTCTTGAGAATAGGAGGGGTCGAAAGTAGTCCGAAATGGTTCGTGTAAAGATACACTGGCAGATGTGCAGCGTGAACTTGGCTGACACACTGCCGTGTGTCTTGATCATTAACACATTGTTAGTTATGTTAATTGGAAATAAAAACTTTAAAAAGGAGGGGAGGGGGAGTGTGTGGTGAACACTCCAATTTAGGAGTACTTTTTAATGTAATTAGTAGCAATTTAATTCAATACTTTTATTCTTTAAAAATTAGAGGTTATATGAAAGCACTGTGCTAAGGAAGAAACTATCGCCACATGAAAAATGTTGCATCATTGTCTATGTATATTTATTCAAAGTAGGAGAATTAATTTAAAAAAAACTTTATATCAACTGTGAGGATTATTATTACTGTTAATTAAATGATTCATCATAGTTTCCTAGTGAAAGTATACTTTAAAGAATAATATCTGAAAAATATTTTTCAGCCGATTAATTGGCCCGATTTTGCCGATTATTAATAATCGGCAAAGTGGCCGATTATGGCCGATTAGTCGGTACTGCCGATTAATCGGTGCATCCCTATTCAAAATTATTGTTTTAAATGCATTTATTTTAATTTTGTTTAAGTGTTAAAGTTTAAATGGTAAACTTTAATGGTTAAAAATTTAAATGGCATGGTTAAAGCTTTTATGGTTTAAAAGTTTAAATGGCAACCTGGAGTTATGTTTGGTAAAAACAACCCCAGGAAATGTTGTTTTTACCAAAATTATTACAACAGATATTTACTGGATTAAATTTATTTTCTGTTCGAAATTAACTCCAAAAAAATCTATTGTGCCCTGAAGCAACTTTAAATGTATCAGTCTTGTACTGAGGTTATGAAACAATGTTCGAAATTCTGTCAAAACAGGTAAAAATTAGGCAATTATCAGACTTCGTAAATGTAGGTAGATTTAAATTTGAAGAATTATTTGTATCGGAAAAATTTAATGAAAAGAGGGATGAGTGTAACTAAATCTTGTTGCTTGAGGTATAACAGTACAAAAGTCAGAAGAGCTGAAGAAAGAAAAAGAAAAGAAAACTTTGAAGAGCGCCACGTAAGTAAACATTTTAAAGAGGCTTCAGTTTAGCAGAAGAGAAAGAAATGCACTTCATCCTTTCTATATTTGTGTTTCTTTTTTTGATAAGCTTGGTGAAAATAGACAGGAGTTACATCTAGTTTTGACGAAATCCGTTGACAGAAAATACGAAATTGCGTGTTGGTAAAAGCACACAGTACGCTCACTGCTGAGTTGGCGCAAGCTCACATAATAGCTCAAGAATGCAAGTACCACCGTACTTGCATTCGTAAAACTTAACTTGTAAAACTTTATCACTCATGAAGGATAGCAAATGATTGTTCTGAGGAAAATATTTATTCACGAATTGAATTAATTGCCCTACACCGAGTAATTTCTTACTTGCAAAATCTTAGAGTTAACAAAGGTGATAAGTATCCAATTTTCAGAATATTCGTTCTACTAAAATATTATTCTGAAGGAATAGAAAACTTATGCTACAACATTATGTATCAATCGAAAATAAATTTGCTAATGATGTTGACAATACCGGGGTTAGAGCAAAGATATTATCACACTTCGGACATGGACATATGCATGCAGAGAAATCAGGCTTTGAATATGTTTCAGTTTGTAAAGGTAAGTGAATCAATATGTGTCTCCAGTACTAGCAGTTTCAAAGATGCTGTCGCAAGTGACATGATAGTGAATTCCACTAGGACACGCATTTGAAAGTCAACTGTCAGCGTCGAAGGCCGATTTGAATAGTCAGCAAGAAGCTATTGATACTCTTCTTCCGTCCTCTTAAATAACGTATTATATGGTACTTGCAATATTGGTGGTCTTCCTTCTCAACCATTACTTGCAATTTGTCAGTTGTATTTAATATGCATATATATATATACTTCAAACAAATTAACAAAGCAAATTTATCAAGCATCAAGTGGACAAGTAACAACCAATACCTGTTTATTTGGCCATGAAAGTACACGAACAGACTAGAAGAAAAAGTCTTGTTGACATAATGCATATTTTGGAACTTTCATTTCTTACCCAAGGCTTCTAAAGATTTCTATTGGACTCTGCAAAGCATCAGTTAAACAAATTGATAAATATAAAACTACATTTCCCTCACATTTCAGGATCTTTGTTTTTACACCGGCCGCGCACGATCATTTTATTATAACTCTAGTAGTACAACAAACAAGGACTCTTTCCATATAACAAGCATTTCAATGTTTCACCATGTGCCATTTCAGCAGCAAGGCTCAAAAATTCCTCTTATATTTCCCGAAATACCATCTTCTAAAAAGGTCGCTCAGTTACCACCTATCATTATTTGTAAATCCAGCATATCTTTCAGTGAAGGAACCACCACAATCTAATTTTGATGGATTAACTAAGTCAGAAATGCTTTTCATAGAAACTAAATTAACAAATGAATTCTTGAAAGAGGTGAAATGTCTTAAGCGAATTTACGTCATGCAAGTGTAAAACAAACTGCTCTCAAAAACTTGTTGGTGCTTCAAAAATGGACTGTGTGCACCCATGTGTAAATTCTGTACCTCAGAACCAGACTAACGTAAGTCCATTTTCGTCATTTTTCGGTAGAGGGGAAAAACGATTGTCGAATACATCGTTTTTCCCCTCTACCGAAAAATGACGAAAATGGACTTACGTTAGTCTGGTTCTGAGGTACAGAATTCTGCAATGGAAAATGTTGTATATCTAGGTAAATTACTAGCCAGTTCAAATACGTAAAATCAGCTTGTATATAGTCATTACACATAATCTATATACATAAAAGACTACTTTTGAAAACGTATGTCCGGGGTAATCTTCCAAACTACTGGACCGATTTTAACCATTTTTTCACCGTAGATAGCTACAGTAACAGGGAGCAGGATAAGCTATAATTTATTTCTAAAAAGCTTAGTTTAAAAAAGTTATTATGGAAAACAGTTAATTTTATGTCATTTCCCCATTAAATGATTAAAATTTCAACCCATTGTTGCAAAAATTTGGTGCCATGCAACAACAATATTGTTTGTAATCATATTGAAAATCTTGAACCAAGGCTTCTCTAGAGTAAGTATGGAATTTATTGCCTTCGAAGGATTTTTATATATATCTGAGCCAACAATCGCTAACGGGTGAAATAAAAAAAAAATTGATTTTGGCAGTAGTTAGAGAATAGAAAGTGTTTATAAAATTTCAAAAAAATTTCTAAATTAAGTACATAAGATGTTTTCACCTCACCAATGTTGTCACGAAGATAGAAACTAATAATGGGACTTATTTAACGAGCAATATTTGGAAATGGTTAATTTCAGTGCCATTGATACTGTAAATATATATTTATTTTAATATACCGAGCTTATAACATTTCCTATTTACTCAAACATTATTTGTAGCTTGCTATTTTTTTTTTTAGCTTGCATTATTTTTTTATAGTTTATCCATAACATAGCCATTGTTTACAGAAGTAGCCATTATGTTTATAGATATGCACTTTAGTGTTGGGAAATTTATGAATGAGTTTCACTAAACCACCCTACACCCACAGAAACCCGGACAGGGCCGGGTACCCGGCTAGTCATTGTATATAATTACTTGCTCAGATTTATATTAAAATTGAGTTGTTTCTTTTGTTATAAAATGTTACCTTTCAATAACAGCACAATATGATAAGTAGTAGAGATGTTGTTTAATTAGCACAGCACTAAACTTTTTATTACAGCAATTATTTTTTTCTTCTCTCATCTTTTAGAATTAGAGAACAAACTCCTCAAATCGTTTAATGAGAAAAAAACTTGAAATTTGTTTTAAAGCTTTTTCTTTAGAATTTCGCAGTTGTATAAAAATATGATCATGCCTTCCTCTCCCTCCTATTTTATAGGTGCAAGCGTAACTTATAATCCTGCTGAATGTAAGTTAAATTTCCATGACATTGCGTATTCTTTTTCAAAATGTTTGAAGTTTTTTTATTACTTTTTTTGTTCATAAAGAAAACTGGTTTTATTTTAATTAATCAAAGATAAATATTCATTCTTAAGGAACAATTCAAACGATTTTTTTTAGTTTTGAAAAAGTACTAGCTTTGCTTATGATTTTCAAGTTCTGTTTTTATTTTCAGTTTTGCAATAAATTTTTATGAGTAAGTTTTAAAAAAATATGCTCGGGTTTTCCAAAGTTTCGGATTTTTGGGGTTCGGATTGCTGGGATTTGATGTAACTCAATTGTTTTTATTTATTATAGCGCTTTCAAATACATAGTTGGACACCCTTAAACCGGCCCCTGAAAACAATTAGGAAGATTTTGATCAATTTCAGTTTTTTAGAAAAAAAAACGAATTTTAATGAGTACTATTAAAATTAATCGGTCTTAAGCTATTTTGACGGCTTTCTAAACTTTGATTAACATAATTGAACTCTAAGATGATAAAAAAAGGTGTTTTGTGAAAAAGAAATAAGAAAAGCAATTTCGGAATTTTTGACCAAAAATGGCAGCTGGAGGGGTTTGGGTGGGGATTTTGGAATGGCTCCCCTTCTAAAAATGTTTATTAATATATTGTCTACATGCATACCAACTTTCATGCTTTTATCACAAAATGCAGTTTCCGGCTATATTTTGGACCATAGCCCCTCTACTAAAACTAAGTTTAAATTTTTCATTTTCTTATCATCATATTGCACAGCGCAAACAGCTTTTTTTAATCCTAAGCAGTACAAGTTGCGTAGATTTTTCTTTCTCTTTGTAAGAAATAAACATGTACGCATCAATATTAATAAATCTCATAGCAAGCAGAGATATCGAATTAGTATTAATAAAATCATACGATGTGATGGAAGAAATTTCAACTAGTTCTGATCAAACTTCCAACGTACAGAATAATTAACTTACTGATATCATAACCCAGTCAAATTCTTGGGAAAGCAATTACTAAATAACTAGGCTTCTAGTTAACGAAATAGTTTGGAACTTTATTTCGTACAAGAACATGAATTTAAATATCGTATCAGAATAATCATGCTCCTGATTTTGCTTTAGGGCCTAAGTTTGCTTCTTCACATGTGCAAATAAACTTGAGACACTTTAGAAAAATTAATCATGAAATCTGAAATCAGAGAATATTCTTTTAATAAACTACAAAGAATCTACAGGAGTTGAATTTAGTAAGCAGTTTTTGAAATATTTTTAGCGTAATCGTTTCGAAGTTTTATTCCTTTGATGTAGGTAATTTTTGATGTATTTCTTCTTTAGTGAAATGATTGAATTTTGAAAGTTATTGTTGTTTTAAATCTATATGGTTTTATCAAAAGTAAAGTTACCGG
This sequence comes from Uloborus plumipes, assembly GCA_038373865.1. Taxonomy (NCBI): domain Eukaryota; kingdom Metazoa; phylum Arthropoda; class Arachnida; order Araneae; family Uloboridae; genus Uloborus; species Uloborus plumipes. Next base: position 54,435 of record JAXGGA010005474.1, read on the forward strand.
AAGCGGTGCACTTGATGTATAAATAGCTTCAGATTAGTAAGGTTTTCAACGAAATTTTACTGTTGACATAATAACATTTCAGTTCGGACTCAAATTGAGCTTCGATTGATCTGAACTAATCTAAAACTTCTTAAGAACTTCACCTAGCTGTGGGTTATTACATGTCTTTATTTTCATAAGTACAGTATTATTTCATGAAAATTTTATTATTTGCTGAAAGAAACTTTAAAATGTAAATACGTACTTTTAATCCTGATACAGTCTGCTAACGGTTGCTATAGAATTGGCAAACTTCCAGAAATGGCAAGTCTATCTGAACGTGGGGGGGGGGGGGTTAATGCCCTGAATTGTCATATCGCATATCCAGAATGAAAGGGGCACATCTCAAAAATTGCATTTTTTGGAAATATTTTAAAAAACATTCCTTAGTACACCTTACATGAGAAACTGACCCATTTTTTTCTAGAGTTAACAGTCGCAGCTAAAAAGCAAATTATGCCCTTATCATTTTATCGATTCTGCCGATTGGGAAGGGAGAATTGAGTTTGAAAGGGGCACATCTTTGATAATCAAAGTTCGCCGAGCTTCTTTGGTGCAAATTATGGTTAGTACTTTTTTTAAACCAATTAAGAAAACCGTAATTTGTATTTGTTTTAAAACGACACTCGTTTTAATTGTTTGTTATTAAGTATAAATTGTTTGTGCACAAGTAATTTATGAAGGGTTCCTTTTTTTAGAACAAGAAGAATAGTATTATATAACCTAACGTCAAATTATTAGGAATTAAAATTTGATTTAATATCGTTCTGAAATGAAACAGCGATATGTAGGATAAGTCACGACAAGAACTTCAAAAAAAATAATAATAAAGGGTGTATATGCTGATGCCCACAATAGCTATTTTGAGATGTGCCCCTTTCATTCTCCACGAAAATGGAGAATGAAAGGGGCACTTCTCATTAATTACTGACTTATTTAAAATAGGCCGGGAAACGCACACTATAGTCACCTTGCATAACCTTTAATCAACCAAGCAATGAAAGTTTGGCTAGTTGTAATAATTTATTAGAGCCGGGGCAAGGATTTAAAAAAGTTTAAATTTTCAAATCGATTTTTCTCAAAACAGCTATTTTAAAATGTACCCCTTTCATTCTGGATGTGCGATATGACTGCTTAATATAGATTGCGACAAACATCTGAAAAAACTAAAATCCCTTAACGCTAATAAATTCTTCCATTTCCATCTATAAAACGGATGCTTGCCTCTCCTTCTCACTGGTGGTCAAATGTTCTTATTCTCTTTTCTCGAGAGCAGGCTATAGTTGCAGTTAGGATAAATTATTAAACAAAAGAGTTTTCCAGCGAACTCTAAATTACAAATTACCACTAAACAATTCAAAACTGTTTTGAAATTAACTATTAAAAACGGAAGGTAACACACTAACAGTTAAAAGTTACAAAAATAGTTACTTTGTTCCTTTTAAGTATGAAACAATCATTTCTTTTAAGTATGAAACAAAGCTTTTCCTGAATTTTCAATTCAATCAGGGGCATTTAATCACTCAACTAGCCATCCCGATTAAATTTTTAGCCGTAAAATTTCTCATTTCTGCACGTTGGGGGATTTTGGTTTCAATTATTATTATTTTTATTTACTTATTTTTACAGTAAGTCTGCTTGTTGAACATACTTCACTTGACACAAGTTTAATTTGGAGGTAGACCGTGCAACACGAGGTACTAAAATAACACAGCTACTAAGTAAACATATTTTAGAAAAACATCCACCCTAACAGACCTAATTATAAGACTGGAAGAAAAATATCATCAGACGTATAGAACGTAAAAAATCACATTACCTAACAAGTTTATATCAAAATTAATAGTTTAGAAACATTTGAGATAGTATTCTTCAATTTCTAAAACTAATGATGACTGAAAATAATTTGATGCAGCCTTCATTTGCAACTGGAGCTCCTTTTAAGTTTCCCTGCTGTCTGATAATAGATGTTTGAAAGCGATACATACGTCAGACTATTACATGCAATCATTAAGATCATCTTGCTAACGATCATCGCCTTCTCATTTGGCTAAGTCGTGTCATTTAAAGGTCATTAGCAGATAAAATAAATTATTTAAAATGTAATGGGATTCAAAAGTCTTAATTTTCTCTATTAATATGCGATTGGAATTTATGTATGGAAATTTGAAGGATAATTTTGCTTTAAAAATGGTGATTTGTTATAATTTAAAATAAATATGAAGTTAAAACATAAATAAAACTTTTTTTCAAAACATGTTTTACGGATATTGACTGTAATTTCTGTGGTTAATTATCGTTGTTTAGTTATTAATACAGCATTAATTTTGTTGGAGTATATTGATATGAGATTACTTTCTCAAAATAAAAGGAAAAAAAATAATTTAATTTTGTTTCAGACAAATTCTAACCAAATTTTACGATAAAGATTCAGATAGAGCTTAAATTAAAGGAAGAGAAAAAAAACAATTGCAATAGAGGGTGAAGTGTATGAGATGCAAAAGGTAATATTTATTTATAAAAGTGAAGCATATTTATTCAGCAAGTAATTTATTCTTGTGAAAAGTAAACAAAAGTCTTCTTGTTACAATATCTTATTTATGCACTTAAAATTTCAAGTATTAGTTTAAAAGAAGAAACAACGTCTTTCCTCTCAAATCCAGAGATATCTATGGGGTATGTCAACAAGTTTCAAATTGGGGCCTCAGATATATTTAGAAATGGAATAGTGTAGATTGAAAGCGTAAAATTTATAAGAAGAAGCTTGGCGGCCAAAGTGACATAATGCCGGCCTTGGCTCTCGGCGGCCTGCCCAAACTCTGCGTTTTCATTCATTTTTCTAATTTACTTCAATACCACGTTATAATGTAATACGTTTGTCGTCATTTTGAAACAAAATATTGAACAACAAACAAACGTGATTTATCTGAGAACCATATGCTACAAATCACTACATCACATGTTTTCCAGACATCTGTTCTCACTGTTATCATTGCCATATCATCAATCCATTAACGAATCTACATTTCTTAGTGCGATAAACCTTTAATATAAATACGATCTGAAAAGAGCAATCTTTGCTTTTATTATTTCAAAATTTATAACCATGATTGTTGGTCTTCTTTTCGCCATTTTCGGTAAGAAAAACGGGAACTTCATGTTTTTATATTTATTTATTTATTCATTTTAATGTATTTATTTATTTATTTTTTTTATTTGTAGCTTTTGATATAACAAAATGAAATACCAGTTTTATTTTTTAACTTTATTTACAATAATTTTCATCTACTTATTCATTTTTTTTTTGGTTCTGCAGTATTTTATACTTTATACATGTACAACGGGTTTTGATTCTAAACGACTTTATTGTTTGTGCTATTTATTATTTAGTCACCAGTAGGGATGCACCAATAAGCAAATTGGCCGATTACCGATTAATCGGCTGTTGATAATCGGCCGATTAATCGACTGAGCAGATTAGTGATAAGGATAATTGTTTTCTACTACCAATTTTACCATCACTGTTTTTTATCTCTTATACAATTCCATAGAAATAGTAAGTAATTCATTTCTGGGAGAAGATTTTTTTTTTTCCATTTTCGTAGTTTTCACAAAATAACTTTAATATTTTATCAAATTCCTTAGAACCAATTTTCATATTTGTGTCAATAATATTATTAACACATTGTTAGTTATGTTAATTGAAAATAAAAATTTATATAAAAAAAAAGGAGGGGAGGGGGAGTGTGTGGTGAACACTCCTAATTTAGGAGTACTTTAAATTCATATATTTTAGTAATTAGTAGCAATTTAATTCAATAATTTTATTCCTTGAAAATTAAAGGTTATCTCATAGCACTGCGCTAAGGAGAAAACTGTCGCCACATGAAAAATGTTGCATCATTGTCATGTCTATGTATATTTATTCAAAGTAGGAGAATTAATTTTAAAAAAACTTCATATCAACTGCGAGGATTATTATTACTGTTAATAAAATTATTCATCATAGTTTCCTAGTGAAAGTATACTTTAAAGAATATCTGAAAAATATTTTCCAGCCGATTAATCGGCCCGATTTTGCCGATAATTAATAATCGGCAAAGTGGCCGATTATAACCGATTAATCGGTACTGCCGATTAATCGGTGCATCCCTAGTCACCAGTTCTGCTGTGATCAGCAAATGAACAATATGTAGTGTAAAGCCTTGGTTTCCTAGAACGCGACAATCGTCGGCGACGCCGGGTCCGACTGCACGCTGGAATCAGAACCAGTTTGATTGGAGCGTGGCGTGAATCTACGTCAATCTGCGGTTCAGGAGCCTGCGCAGAAGAAGGCGGCGACCGTCGCCTCGCCAGAGATCGACGATTTCACTCCTAGGAAACCAGGGCTTTACATTTGCTAGCGTAATGTTGAAGCGTTTAAAACGCCGGGAAAAAAAACAAACGCGATTTCGTTAAAAATTATTTTTAATAATCACATCATATAACTACATCATTTCATTTTAATCAAAACCCAAAACTAAGAAAATATTTGTCGTTTTGGTCTCAATATATACAATAAGGATAAAGACCAAAACTGATTATATAATAATGGAGACCTAAGAAAAATTGCAATATTTTTTTAAAGCTTTAGATACTGACCATTTTGCTTAACATATTACTTAAATTTTGTGAATTTTACACATTTCTGTATATTGATAATTAAATGTTTTTGTGTCTTAGTTCTTTAAAATTTATTATTTAAAAAATATAGCATAAAATGTTTGCTATTCTTACCTACATTGATGAAATCTTATATAAACTATTAATTTGATATCTTAAAACGATACTTTAACGAAACCGATATTAAATTTTTATATATACATATTCTTATACAATCTCCTTTTTCCAGGCGTTTCCTGCACTTTGGCTTCTACGTGCTCTGACGTAGAAGCAATGAAACAATGCATGCCTTCGGGACAATCCTCCTGGTACAAAGACCAGTGGCCACACAATGCTCATGAACTAGATCTGTCATGTCGGTAATAATAACTTTTTTTTCTTTCTCTTATTCTGCGTCTGAACCCGCAGTAAAGTAATCTCTCTTATCCTCGGCATTACACGATCCAGTTGTTCAGACCCGCTGCAACAATGCCGCATTTCTTCTATTAATCTCTGTTTAATGGTGGTATGTGATGGTCTGTGGTGATATAGCGTTAGCGTGAAGCAGTATACCTTTGGTCTATTGGCTACTTCGGAGATATTAGGCTTTTGAATTAAAGTAAACTGAAAAGTCATAACAATCCAGTTGAATTAACCCATTAATGCCTAACATTTTTTTTCTAAAGGTATTTTGTATACTGGTTGCAAACGGTGTTTAATGGACAGGCAAAATAATAAAAAAAAAATATTATGTAAAAAATAGTTGTTTTTTTAAGGAGAGAAAAATCGTCCCTCAAAAGTTACGATAGACCCCAGAGGGTACATACTTTTTACTCAATTTTTTTCTGACAAAGATAAATACTTAAAAAGACATTTTATAAGAAAAAATGAAATCAGCAATTAACATAAACTGGGAAGCTGGGAATAACTTTGAGATCTTAGCTTTTTTTTCTTGAGATTGTGAACGATGTCATTTTTGATAAATGTCATATTAAAACTGCTACAGAACACACTTTACAATGATTATGTGCTGCAATCTGTTAATAACGAATTGAAACAATACCTAGGTACTCATTGAACACTATTATTTGGTTGAAATGTTCATTTTGGGAAATTCAGACCCTTTTTTGGGCCGTCCCTAAAAATGGACGCTAGGCATTAATGGGTTAATTTCTGTTTAATGGTGGTATGTGAAGGACTGTGGTGATATAGCGTTAACGTGAAGCAGTATACCTTTGGTCTATTGGTTACTTCAGAGATATTGGGTTCTTGAATTAAAGTAAACTGAAAAGTAATAACAATCCAGTTGAATTAACAATCCTTTAAAATAATTTAAACCAATGTAGCTTGGGCAATTAGTAAATACAGCGATATTGGATAATTGAATTAAAATAATCTGAAAAATAATATTTTAAGTAACATAAAACGCACTTGCGAAGTTTTGAAAAAGCAAAAAGCTTGTTGTTTAAAACATGTGTTATGCAAATAAAAACACCGAAGTAAAAATATTTTTGAATTTGCATTGGCAAATCGATTCAATGTTTTATTCAATAAATAAAAAATCCGATCAAGAAAAAGGCCAAATATATTACTTAATTTGATGGCGTTGACCTTAAAGGAAGGATTATAAAATATAGAAAAATACTGGATTCTTGAATTCAAATAATCTGTTCTTGAACTAAAGTATGGTTAGTGAACTGATATTGCATATAAAAGATTCATCTCATATAGAATGAAACATTTAAATTTTTACCAGTTAAAATTGAAATTTAATAAATTAGTTAAAATAGCCCAATTAAGTATTTTTTGACCTTGTATTGATTGAAAAAAATCTCTGAAATCTTAATAAATCAGTGTTTGAGATGCATTATTCTTGCTTTTATTACCTTTTAACTTCTTGCTATTCTACTACAGCCAACATTTTATAGAAAAGTACAATTATATGAACAGACTACACAGTAAAATCTAGCAAAAAAATCGCACTTTTCGGTCCCAAAACATGGAATTTATGACATTATCATTTTTTAAACTTCAAATAACCCGTTAAGCGTATGGACATTTCATCCACCCAATTAGAAGCTAAAGTACATCGAAATTAAGTAGTGATGCATTAAAAATTTGTTAAAATTAGAGCTACCAACATTGCCGTTTTCATTTAAAAGGAGTTGTCTAGTTTTTAATACAAGATAGCAGAAATTCAAAATTAAAATAGCGATACTCCAGTGACTTTTTTCAAATGAAAATTTCTCATTCTGAGAAATAATTTTATGCTGAAGTCCTTAAATATGTACCCAGAAAATATGATAAAAATATTTTGCTGTTAATATAATTAGTTTTTTTTCTCCTCCTAAAAATTTTTAGAAAATGGATATGTTCCCTTTTGATGCATTAGTCCTCAAATAATTCAGCAAGTCATACATTTTATCGATTTTGCTATCAGTTGTTTTACAAAACATATTCACATACGCTAATTAATTTATTCAAAAAACTCTTGTTTAATAAAAACCTAGAAAGCTACACTAATTAAAGTTAAATCTTCATGCGTGTAGTTAACATAATTTGCTTCACAATATTACAAAGCACTTTTATTAATAAATTTAAAAATGGAAGTATAATATAAACTCTTTCTTTTTCACCTTAAAGAACACGTAAGAGCGATTGCAAGTGTAATATGATATTAGCGAGGCATGAAGGAAAAATCATTAATATTAAAAAGATCAATCGAAATTAAAAATATTGAAGCATTTTAAAGCTTAAACATCACTTGACATAAATTTGCATGCTTATATAATGGTATCATTAATTATCTTTTATTTTTGCAGCAATGTACAGAAGGAACTTGAATGTGAAATTGAATTTGGAAAACGCTGCCCTAACAGCATTTTCGGGGAGTCTCTTCGAGGATTGAAGCAGCTTAAAGGAGTATATGGAGAATTGTGCGGCAATTCTCCCCACTTCAGAAAACGTATGTGATTTATAAATTTTTTTATAATTCAATCCATTCATTAGCATCAGTGTAACATGAATACTCAAGGAATTTATACTCAACTACCAAGACTTTTAAATTGGCCTTTTAACTTTGGTATATACCAATATTAAGAGCTATTAGGCGTCATAATATGAAGTATCAACATTCTAAAGCTATTTTTGTGCTTGAAAAGTACTGACCTGCAGCGGGCTTGACCGCACATTCATCCACGGTGTTTTTTGTTTTTAATCTATATGCATATGAAATAACACGTATGTCTTTCTCTTATTAGAATTCTTGGAATATGTGCCTTGTTTAAACAGAGTAATTCAAGACTTAAGTTCAACCTGCAGAACCAACAACGAGATTAGCGAGTAAGTCTGATTTTACTATTCTGAATCTCTCCTTCTTCTCCCCTTTCATTACACATCTCTTTAACGCTTCTGATGTGTTAAGAATCAACCGACAAAGGTCTATAGAAACTATGTTTTTCTAGAAAAATGTTCAAAACTAACAGAAGGAATCTGATAATATATGTTCAGTATGAGCTGCAACTTATCCTTTAAGATTGCTTTTATACAAGTTAAATGTTTCATTGTTTTAATAGCTGTTATAAATTCCCTAAACCGTAACCGTCAAAATACTTTTATTTCAACAGTAACGCTGATACCGGTCTCCTTTTATAATTACATTATGTAATATAACATCTTTGCGTAAAGGTGAAAACGAAATTTAAACTTAACGTCGCAGTAACAAGCCATTGTTGAATAAGTTTTCGAGTTATTGTCAGCGATAGAAAATGTGCATACTAAACTTAGATTAGTGAAAGTACCGTCAAAACAAATATATGATGACAAATTACAAATCATGAGAAAAAAGAAAACTAATAAACGTATTTTCTTACATATTTCTATTGTCAGTCAGTTTTTTACTTCCTTTTACGTAGTAAAGGAAGTATTGTGATCGCGAAAAAAAAATCACTCAAATTTGAGTCTAAATTTTGATTTTGCTCACCCCCGAATGAAAATTCCTTAGTTTTTTTGACCTGTCAGCACGTGTATATGTACCTAGCAACATATAAGCAGCCGAAAAATTTTTTTCAACCACCCCCGAGTTAATTACGACGAGTTTTCTCGTGACGTCTGTATGTACGTGTGTGCGTATGTGGGTCGCATAACTCAAAAACTATATGCCGTAGAAGCTTCTAGCTTGGTATGTAGGCTCTGAGGATGGTCTAGTTGTGCACCTCCCCTTGTGGTTGCATTTGAATGTTCCCAAGGGGGTGTTTTACCCCTTTTTTGGGGTAAATCAGTGTTAATTTCAATGCAGACTCAAGTGATATGAATTGGCCGCGACCACTTGGCGATATGTCGCCAAGCTTTTGGTCGCCGTTTGACGCCAACTTGGCGACATATCGCCAAGTTGGCGACAAATTTGGCGAAAAAAATATTTTTCGAATTTGGGTTCAACTTGGCGCTATTGGCGATATTTTGCGAAAAATTCACTGAATGATATTAAAATCAGCAATATTTAGAAAATTAACCATTGCAAAATATTTTTTGCATTGTTTCGTGGCAGATTAGGGGAGTAAATATTTGAATTGTTACCTTGCTCACTCCAAGCACTTTTTTTAACACTTAAGGCAACTACTAAGAAATTTACACGTAAAAGGAAGTAGTGTGGGGTCCATACCAGATTTTTTTAATTGAAGAAGTTGTAATATATACATGTACTAGCTGACCCGGCCACGCGTTGCTGTGGCTAAGGTATAAGTTAAACTATAATGTTTCAATAGAAAGGAAAAACGTTACTACCGTTAGAGAGATCAACTTTATATAAATATGAATTTGAGGTCAAAATATGAAAACAATCGAACAAAAATTTCCTAAGTTTGCTAGAAACAAAAAAAAAAAAAAAAAACGTAGGATTTTAGTACTTAGAAATACTATATTTAAGCTTGTAACAATTGAGTTAATTGAAAAATTGCTAATTGCTATTGTAATATTTTATTTTTAATGTAACATTTTATTTTTTAATAATGTAGGTAGAGTAGATAATTAACCAATATTATTTGTTATTTTTTGAATTATAAGCATTTTTAATTTCAGTTTAACTCAACACTAATCGGTGCACAATATTCTTTGTTAATCTGTCTCTTGTAAACAAAAATAGATTGGACGGTTTTCCCACACGGGAGCAAGCGACCTATGGTTGCCCATGGGAAAAACATGGAGTTTCTAAATCTAAACCGCAAATTGACATTGTTTGTCCTTGGGACTTATTAATGGACATGGCGAAAGCTAAACGAATGGGAAACTGTAGCCTTTTGAAGGGTATTGAAGATTCTGACGGTGTCATTAGGATACGTGGCAACAGAACTACTTCATCTTTAAATTTGCCAGTCAAAATGATTGCCTCAATAATGTTCCCGGTGATTTTTTGATAACTAAACTCGTACCATTGCATAATCTCAGTGAAATTAAATTACGTAGAAGAACTATGGGTAAACCAATTTTTAACCGCAGATTATGTGGTGGCATTCCGGGTATGTTTAAAGAATTTTAGCTAAGAATACAGAAAAGCTGGTAGCTAAATAGATAATTTGCAATAAAAAAATATATTGCGGCCATAAATTGAGATAAAAACTATCCTATCATTTAAGTTGGACCAAATTGAAACTGCGTGCAAAATTTGGTTAAAATCGGTTCAGTAGATGAGGAGTCCATTGGACACAAACACAGGGACACGTAATTTTTATATATTAAGATGTAAAGGTAGACACTAGTAGTAGCCACTCGCCAGTGTAGACTAAAAAATATTTTTTGGCGAATACAAGATGTTATGCTGGTCACCAAACTAGCGACCTCCTTTTTTCTGAGTAAAAATACAAACCGCCGATGCATCGTGCTGATTATGAAAGCAAAATGGCCATTAGCATCGTCACTAGTTACCAATTTTAACATGGAGAGAAAATCGACCCATCTCTCTGTTTTACAAAACATTTAAATACTTAATTTCAATCTGGAAAATATAATGAAACTTTGTTTAAAAAATAATCAAAGATGACCAAATTCACGTATAATTAGCAAGATAAATAAAATGTTCCTTAATCTACAAGTATGCATGTGCATTTAGTTTCTGTTTTAGTAGCATTATGTCTTTTGTTTGGATTTCAAAATGAATAATTTTATTTTTCAGTAAAGCGTTGTAATTTTTTAATGTGCAAACCTTTTTCTTTTATATATAGTAATTTAGCTAAAATATGTGCTAGTACATAATGAAATATTACTGTATGCGGAATAAAGTAGAGTTGGACTATAGTTTTAGAACACGATTCTAAATGCCCACTAACTTTTTTGGGTTTACTGGCCACTGGCCACTATTAATTTTTTTTAGTCTCAAGCTTTACATGTACGTACTTTCATTTACAAATGATTTTTCTTTCTTTTTAGCTGCAACACCAGTGTGCATGTCTATAGAAACTGCGTCTCCGAGGGAGTCCATAAATTGTGTGGCACTGAAACTCAACGCGTGTTTGACCTATTAATTGAACCAATGTTGCCTATTTACGCAACTCAATGTAAGAGTGCTTAGGCAATAAATATCGTGGTTTTTATCTTAACAAAGCAGTGTTCTTTTACTTTACACATATATGGGCTATAACACAAAACATAATGTGTGAAACTATTATTACACCTTAATAAAGTCGAACTTGCTTATAACAAGAAATGTTTTAACGAGAGCCCGAAATAAACCAGGATATTAGAAATTATTTGCCAGATACCTTGCCTAGTGGTCATAGAAGTCTGACTGCTGATGAGAAAGTCCCGGGTTCGAATCCCAGTTCGGGCATGGATATTCTCTCTCTTGTCCTTTATTCGTATGAATATGTTGTTGCGCTGTCATTGGTTAAGGCATGGTTTCCACGAATGCATTTTCCGACGAACAGGTGTGGTTCGAATCCCAGCTCGGGCATCGATATTCTCTCTCTTGTCCTTTATTCGTATGAATATGTTGTTGCGCTGTCATTGGTTAAGGCATGGTTTCCACGAATGCATTTTCCGACGAACAGGTGTGGTTCGAATCCCAGCTCGGGCATGGATATTCTCTCTCTTGTCCTTTATTCGTATGAATATGTTGTTGCGCTGTCAATGGTTAAGGCCTGGTTTCCAAGAATGCGTTTTCCGACGGACAGGTGTGAGTCACCATTTTTTTTTTTGCAGCGGAGTTCCTTCTACGCATGCGCCGTCATCTTGCGCGCATGCGTAGAAGGAACTCCGCTGCAAAAAAACGGTGACGCACACCTGTCCGTCTGAAAAAGCATCCTTGGAAACCAGGACTTTACCTACCCTCTAAACGGGACCTCTAAGCGTACTGTGGAAGTCGGACTTCACATCAAATTATTGTACAGTGGGTAAAGTGAGGAAACGCACCCCAAAATTGCCAGCCTACTGTCTGACCTTCTCTAGTAAATCCTTCCGCGCATTTACGCATGCGTCAGATCTTCTCTGATCTTACTAAAATATGGGTGTTAGGAAAAATAACAATAAGAGGAAGAATAATAAAAAGCATTTTGAACCGCATCACACAACGTGTAACGATGCTAATTTCAAATACATAGTTTAGTTGAATATGTCAAAAGGATAACAAATGCAAGTTTTAAATTGAAAACTTCAGAAAGTTATCTCCCACAACCCATCAATCCTTTATTAAGTGGAACTGTTCGTGGGTGACAGGCACGTCTTTCAAGGACAGACAGTAGCTGGTACAAGGCAAAAACAACCAGAGTTAGAATTTATTTTAGTTGGTTGACTTCTACCTCAGAGTACGCTTTCTAGTAAAAATTCCTTTAACATTCCGAATTCCATTGAAAGTTGTTTATGAGTCGTAAATCCCGAGAACTAGTGATGATGGCCCTCCTCTTTAATTTGCTGAACCCTCTCGGCACCCTGTACCTCATATGAGGCTCCTACTTTTGAACTCAATTTTGGAAGAAGTAAACACTTAAAATGATTTTTTTTTTCACTTAGGAGCCTTACATGTGATCTACATGAATAGGTGGAGTCACTGACGGAAAAAAAAATCATTTTAAGTGTTTACTTCTTCCAAAATTGAGTTCAAAAGTAGGAGCCTCATATGAGGTCCAGGGTGCCGAGAGGGTTAATAGAGAAGCATTTGAAAAATATTTGTTAAGGCCATTGTGTGTAATCACTTCCGAGATATTACTTTGATGATATTGTGCCTTTAATTCAAACCAAAGCGGATGAAAACGACGACGATAGTGACAAGTGTTAAGAACTTTATACTGAAGCCACACATAGCTGTACTTTAAGACTTAGCTATGTGTAGTTAATGGTGAGAAAAATAACTTCAAACTATTTTCAAAGCTAAATGTACAAATGATGATGTTTTTTGGCCCATGAGAGAGCAAAGCAATAACACAAAAAGATGCATTAACGGGTTCTTCGAAGCAAATTAAGCAACTTTTTTGGTACTAGACACAAGTTAAAGCACACAGCAAAAATAAACGTATTTTATGACTTTTTTTACAAACTCGTTTTTACGAGCTCTTGATTATAATTAGCAAATACTGCGGTTTCTTCGCACTCGCTATAAGGAAGTTTGACTGTATGTTGCTGTATAGTGCTCCTGCTGTATAGCGCAGTAAGTTGACCTCGAACATTGATACTGTTTCCCTTTTTTCGGGTAGTAGGAAACGGTAATTGCGAGGATTTGGAGTTGTAAAACTTCAGCAAAACGACTGCAAAGATAACCCAATTTAATTCAGTGCCCATCGCCCTGTTTTATTACCCAAAAAATCGTGTACATTGTCTATGTTGGAGGTCAACTTGCCGGAGGAGTCTTATATCTCGAGTAAAAAAAGACAACGTTTTAAAAAGTACAAATATGTACATTAGAAAGAGTTTAAAACTCAGTAAACTGCTGTTCCAGGGCTATAAATTGCAAGCACCATCATCAGCGCATAGAAATACAAAGGAAAAGACAGGTTCACGTGCCAATGACAAGTGAATAGGGAAATGGAAGGCGATTTGTATTTTTATGCACTGATGATGGGGCTTGCTGTTTATAGCAACGAAACAGCTGTTTGCTGAGTTTTAAATTATATACATTTGTACTTTTTAAAACGTTGTCTATCTTTACTCATTTCTAAATACAAAGTTTTCGCCTATTGTTTTATAGTCTTATGACTTGTTTTGTTTTAAATCATAGAAAGGGGCTAAAGAGAACCCTATTGTGAACATTACGTTAGAGATATTATTACTACGTTATCTTGTACGAAGCTTGTTCGGAGTACTCGGCTGAGGCTCATGCAGTGCATCTTTTCTTACTACTAAAAATGCAGCAGAAACACTTTTTTATTTTGATTTTCTACTACCCTGCAAGAAATAAACTGTTGTTTTTTCAATGTAGTACTGGCAGCTGAGGTTCCAGTTTAATCCTGTAAAATGCCCAGTAATAAGCTAAAATTAGCAATGTTACAGTTTATTACCACAAAATTAGCTGTAATTTACCGTAAAAACAACAGTGTAATACTGGCAGCAGAGGTTAAAGTTTTAAACCGTAAAATGCACAGTAATAAACTAAAATGAGCAATTTTTCGTTTTATTACAGTAAAGCAGCAATTCTAGTTTATTACTGTAAAATTAGAATTTTTTACAGTTTGTTACTATAAAATTAGCTGTATGATACTGTACAAACAACATCTAATTTTTAAAGTGTACATATAGCAATAAATGAAATTTAAGAAAAAAAAAGAATAAACTGTAAAATTAACAATTTTTAGTTTGTTACTATAAAATTAGCTGTATGTAAAAACAACATCTAATTTTTATAGTGTACAAATAGAAATAAATGAAATTTAAGAAAAAATGTATTGATTAAAATTTCGAGAAAATCGTAAGAAAAAATAAAATTTCAGCAATAGGATGTGACATGTAGGTAGCATTTCCTAGTAATTATGAATTCCAAAGGCAAACAACACAGCAATCTTTATGATTAAATTTCCTAACTTTCACAGCTAGTTATTCTCCTTCTAAGTTATCTTAAAATTCTCGAACACTCCCTTTAGAACAGTGTCAAAAAAGAGAAAAAAAAATATACTTGTTTATGTCTCAGTTTCTTCTGATTACTTTTCCGAGAAATAGTTTGCAATTTGAAATCTATCGATCCGTGTATTCATTTCCGACAGAAACACGTATCCCTACAGAAAATTTAAAATGATATCACGTTTCCAATCACTGAGCAGATTTTCATTTTCGTGTAGAATGTGAAAGTTGTTGCTTCTAAGCTTTAGAAAAACTTTGAGGATTAATGTCTATAATAAAAGAGATAAGTACTTCTGGAAAGTTATAAAAGTATAATACTAGTTTAAGCCTAACTATTCGTTTTCTATGCTGTTGACACTCAATTTAATACTATTTACTTATGGCGAAACTATCAGTTTTTAAGCATTTATATTTTTTTTTTTTTTTTGCTTTTTATATTTATAATCTTATGCGAATAGTAATTAAACAGAAATACATCTACGGGAGATCAATTGCTATTTTTTGACAATTCTAATATTAGATATTTTTATCAGAAGGGTCAAAGTTGAGTATTTATGACGTGAAATCGTACTTCAATTTGAAGGGCCAGGGGAAAAAAGATGAAAGTCACTTTTTCGTCAATTTTGAGATATTAGCGCTTTTTAGGGGGCTATGAAGGATTAATATCATCTGATTGAACAACAAGGGGGGGGGGTGAATATGATAATCGACCGAAATGGGCATGAAGACTATTAACTACAAAGGGATTTACGAGAAATCAAACTTTGTTTTTCTTTTTTCACGAAATCACTTTTTGGGCACTTTCATTTTTTTTTCCCCTGGTGCTTCATTTGCTTAGGTTGATTTTCCTTAAAAATAAAATTGCATTGAAGAGGTTTATTTACTAATGCCACTCTTACAGGTATCAAAAACTTTAGTACTGTCCGTCCTTGCAATTCGTGACTAGCACTCGGGAACCATTCCACTTAAAAAATAGGCGGTGGGTTGTGTGTAGGAACTTTCCAAAGTTTTCAATTTAAATCTTGAATTTTTGCTATCCATTTGACACATTCAACTGAGCTATGTATTTGAAATTAGCATCGTTCTACGTAATTTGATACGGCTCAAAATGCTTCTTTTTATTCTTCCCCTTATTGTTATCTTACCTATCACTAGGGATGCACCGATGAGCAAATTGGCCGATTACCGATTACCGATTAATCAGCTGTTGAGAATCGGCCGATTAATCGGCTGGGCCGATTAATGATTAGGATGATTGTTTTCAGTACTAACAATTTCACCATCACTGTTTTTTCTCTCTTATACGATTACGAGTTTAAAAATGTAAGTAATTTATTTCTGAGAGAGGATTTTTTTTTTTTTCATTTTCTTAATTTTCACAAAATAATTTCAATATTTTATCTAATTTCTTAGAACCCATTTTCATATTATTGTCAGTAATAATACATTAACTCATTGTTAATTATTTTAATTGGACATAAAAATTCGAACAAAAGGGGGAGGGTCTGCGATGAGCACGTCAATTTACGAATACTTTTAATTAAAAATTTTTAATAATTAGTAGCAATGTGTTTCAAGACTTTTATTCTTTGCGAAAATTAGAGGTTATCTAAGAGCACTGTGCTAAGGAGAAAACATTGCCACATGAAAAATGTTGCAGCATTGTATATGTGTATATTTATTCAAAGTAGGAATATTAATTTATTAAAATACTTATATCAACTGTGAGGATTATTATTATTGTTAATAAAATTATTTATCATAGTTTCCCACTGAAGGTATACTTTAAAGAATAATATTTTTAAAATATTTTTTCGACCGATTAATCGGCCCGATTTTGCCGATTATTAATAATCGGTAAAGTGGCCGATTATGGCCGATTAATCGGTGCATCCCTACCTATCACCCCTATTTTGGTAAGATCATAGAAGAGCTGATGCATGCGTAAATTTGCGGAAGGTTATACCTAAGAAAATCAGACAGTAATAAACTGGTCTTGTTTAAAGTTTAGTTTAACAAACAGAAATACATCTGCGTAACACCCATTTTAATTTTTCTACTTTAATATTAGTTATTTTTAGTAGAAGAATGAAATTAGAGTATTTGAGACGTAATTTCACAATGCAATTTGTTGGGCTGCTTTTTAGCCTACTTTCCCGTTAAAAATAAAAGAAAGACGAAAAAAGTATTAAAAGTAGCTTAATGCATCTAAGAAATATCGCCAATTCCAAAAAATATCGCCAAGTTAAAAAAATATCGCCAAGTCCAAAAAATATCGCCAAGTTAAAAAAATAAAATGAACATCGAAAAATTAAAAATTTTAAAGTAGGGTATTGAGATGGGGAATTTGTGTGTCGGTCGGTCGGCCTGTCGGTCTGTCTGTCCCCCTCCCTAATAACTTTTGAATGAACCTTCCGATTTGGACAAACTTTTTTTTGTTAGAAAGATCTCGGCGAGTACAGCTCATTCCCATATTTGATTTTTCGATTTGAACAATTTTTGGTTCAACTTTGAACCGTTCAAACAACGTGTCCCGCGATGCTAACTTTTGAGTGAACAGTCCGATTTGAACAAACTTTTTTTTGTTCGAAAGATTTTTTCAAGGATACTTCATTCCCGTATCTACATTTTCGATTTGAACAATTTTTCGTTCAACATTGAACCGTTCAAACAAGCTGTCACCCCTAATAACTTTTGAATGAACAGTCCGATTTAAATAAATTTTTTTTTGTTCGAAGGATCTCAGCAAGGATACTTCATTACCGTATTTAAATTTTCCATTTGAGCATTTTTTCCTTCAACATTGAACCATTCAAGCAACCTTTCCCCACCTAATAACTTTTGAGTGAACCGTCTGAATGGAATAAACTTTTTTTTGTTTGAAAGATCTCGGAGAGGCTTTCCCATACATTCTCATATTTCGCTTTTTGATTTGAACCATTTTTCGTTCTATATTGAACCGTTCAGAAAAAAAATTAACATTAGCGTCTACGGGGAATTTAAGTTGAATGTTGATTCTGAACTTAAAGTCGTATTTCCTTCAAACTAATTTTGTAAGAAAATGGTTTTGATAAATAGTGTTTGTGAAGTACTTTTCTGAGTAATCTTCTGTGAGGACTTTGATTCCGACTCCGCAAACTTGGCGGAAATGCAAGCTCAGAAAAAAAAATGACTGACTATGCAGACGATTTTTTGTTTATTTATTCATTTGTTTTATTTTATTTATTATTATTTTGTTTTTTTTTTGGCAGACGATTTTTTTGTGACAAAAATTTTTTATTTACGAGAACATTTTATTCTTTATTTACATTTAACAACTGGCAACCGATTAAAAGTGAAATTCGAGACATTTTACACTAAAGTGACAAAAGTCATGGGATACCTCTTAATATCGTGTCGGCCCTCCTTTTGCCCGGCGAAGTGCAACAACTCGACGTGGCATGGACTCAACAAGTCGTTGGAAGTCTTCTGCAGGAATATTGAGCCATGCTATCTCGATAGACGTCCATAATTGTGAAAGCGTTGATGGGGCAGGATTTTGGGCACGAACAGACCTCTCGATGGTGTCCCATAAATGCTCAATGGGATTCATGTCGGGCGATCTAGGTGGCCAAATCATTCGTTGGAATTGTCCAGAATTTTCTTCAAACCAATTGCGAACAGTTGTGGCCCGGTGACATGGCGCATTGTCATCCATAAAAATCCCATCGTTGTTTGGGTACATGAAGTCCATGAATGGCTGCAAGTGATCTCCAAGTAGCTGCACATAAGCATTTCCAGTCAATGTTCGGTCCAGTCGCACTAGAGGACCAAGTCCATGCCATGAAAAAACAGCCCACACCATTACGGAGCCACCACCAGCTTGAACAGTGCCTTGCTGACAGTTTGGGTCCATGGCTTCGTGGGGTCTGCGCCACACTCGAACCCTACCATCGGCTCTTACCAGCTGAAATCGTGACTCATCGGACCAGGCCACGGTTTTCCATTCATCTAGGGACCAACCGATATGCTCACGTGCCCACGAGAGTCGCTGCAAGCGATGTCGTTCTGTCAGTAAAGGCACTCGAGTCGGTCTTCTGCTGGAATAGCCCAAGAAATCCAAATTTCTCCGCACAGTTCTAGCAGACACGTCCATTGTACGTCCCACATTGATTTCTACGGTGATTTGACGCAGTGTTGCTTGTCTGTTAGAATTTACGACTCTTTGCAGACGTCGCCGGTCTCGATCTTTAAGTGCAGGCGGTCGACCACTGCGCTGTCCATGGTGGGATGTTATGCCTGAAATTTCATACTCTCGGCACACTCTTGACACAGTGGATCTGGGAATGTTGAATTCTCTAACGATTTCCGAAATGGCATGACCCATGCGTCTAGCTCCAACTAACATTCCGCGTTCAAAGTCTGTTAATTCACGTCGTGCGGTCATCATCACGTTAAAACCTCTTCACATGAATAACTTGAACAGAAATGAAAGCTCTGTAAAAGCACTGCGCATTTATACCTATTCTATGCGATGCTACTGCCATCTGAAAATTTGCATATTGCTATCCCATGACTTTTGTCACTTCAGTGTATTAACGGACGAGTTTTTTCTTCTTTTTTTTTTCTTTCTTTGATAAAATACGTTTTGATGCTCTTTGTACTATTATTTATTTATTTATTTTATTATTATTATTTTTTTTTTGAAAACAATGGAGGATTTTTTCTACGGAGGAACTGTAACAGTTGCACTCTTTAAAATGTGCGACAAAGCTTTATTTATTCGTTAATTACTTTTTACGTGTCTATTTCATCTGATGAGAGGGGTATACTTTGCTTTTCGAAATCAGCTCTATGTGCTAAAAAGGTATGTTTGACATAATTTTCAGTTTCAGATAATCAAGAGAATAATGATCAGATGCGAGAATGCCGATGTCGATCTACGGGAAAATAGGCTTGTTTAGTTCTTGACAGAACTTCTTGTTATTTATTAATAACGTTGCATTTCGAAGCAGTTTATTTACTAGTGTTGCTCTTATAATTTTTCAAATCCTTGGGTGGA
The DNA here is from genome assembly GCA_038373865.1 of Uloborus plumipes. Classification (NCBI taxonomy): domain Eukaryota; kingdom Metazoa; phylum Arthropoda; class Arachnida; order Araneae; family Uloboridae; genus Uloborus; species Uloborus plumipes. Next base: position 74,191 of record JAXGGA010005474.1, read on the forward strand.
ATTCGGGGGAAACGCTGCATCTGCAAAAATGCCGTTGCACGCGCAAATTTTCGGGTTTCCGGATTCTTGTGAAACGTTGTTTGCTCAAAAGCGCCAATTCGGCGATTTTGGGCAAACGACGTTTCACAAGAACCCAAAAACCCGAAAATTTGTTTGTGCAACGCACTTTTGCAGATACAGCGTTTCACTCGAATTCCGCCCTTTTTCACTAAAGGGATCTTGTTTTCAGTTATTTGTTTTTAACTGCTCTCCTTACAATATACATACCAGTTATGTCATCCAGAGACTCATTCCGTCCGGATTTGGACTCATTAGTCTGTAATAGACTATATAATTACATTAAATAGGACTATGTATAGAACAGTATTAAAGAGGAGAAAACCAAGACAGCTTCTACCACAAATTCGATTGATTGTCAGACTTTTTTTTCCAGCAACTACAGAGCTTCGTTCTTTCGCGACGCAGGTGTCAAACGAACAATAAAAGATGACGTCCTTTGTTAGTATGAAACATTTTTTTCACAAAATCTAATCCAGGCTATAAATGGCTATTTACATTGATTACCTTTACCAAACTGAAATAGTTTTTATGCATAAAACATATTAAATTTCCTTTTTAAAAATGAGCTTTTTTTCTGTATTTTTAAACCGATATCACTAATTGTACCCATGAAACAGTTAAACTAAAGTTCTGAAAGACGCTATGATTAACTTTTTAAAAGATTTCCAATTATTTTGATAAGTAGGGAAAATACACACATAAATTGATTTTTAGTAATTACCAAGTTCTTTCACAACGTTTCATGTCAAACGCTAATGAGGGAGAAAACAAATTTGACTTTTTGGTCGTCTGGAAAGTTTCTTAATTGCTGGTCGTTATCCTTAAAGGCCCTTTTTTTCACTCACATTGCATTTATGGAATCAAATATTAAACCTTAACAAACGCATTGATTATTGAAAAACTGGTTCTTGCAGATGACAGGAAAAAAATGGCAAATCAATGGAGTTCACTTTCGAAAGAGTTCGAAACTGGTTACGAGGTAAAAAGTAAATACATCATTGTTCTACAGAAGTCTTAACTGGCTTTTGAAAAAATGGTTAGTTTTACTATTTGGATAAAAGAGCAATAAAAGTCAAATTAATGTTTACATGTAAATCTGCATTCTAAATCCAATATGTAGTTTTTATTCATTTCTTTTTTTGAAAAAAAAATGTTTGCCTTATATAGTTTGAAAACTCCGATTTTTTAATTTCTTGTATTTGAGATAAGAAAAATAAATAAAATAAGTCTTTCTGAGTATTTTAGTTTTTTGTGATCTGTTATTAGATAAAAATTTTTATCTACTTATCTACCAGTTTAGAGGCAATTTTGGCTACAATAAGAGGATATTTGCTTTCAGCTCGGTTATTGGCTATTCCTGACTGAGGAGTCCAAAATAAGGTTGAAACCGCGGTCTCAGGATGCCATGATCGAGCTGTGGGTGTATTTGCTCTACGTTCATTATGCTTTCACTTAAAAACCAAATGAAAAACAAAAATCCACAGCAAGTAGCTACGGATACGAAACGCATGTTCACATGTCAGATATCGTTACAATCATGGTTGTGTTTCTTTTTCAAAGTGATTTTTCTTATAATTATTTTTCAGAACTTTTCTTTCCCTTACTTTAGCATAGAGTTCGGTATCGAAAATTTATATTATCCTTGTGAATCTTCTACATATTTACAAACATCAGGCACGTCATTTCAGGGGGTAGGGGTGGTCAATTGCTCCCCGCCTGACTCTGAGAAATCAATGTATTTACATATAAGTGGGCGTGATTTTTGTTGTTTTCTATTGTAATTGCGTTGTGTTTTAATCCTTTGCCCCTCCCCCTCCCCACCCCTGGTAAAACCTGGAATGACGGGCCTGCCAAATATCCACATATGTTTTCACTATTCTTATGTAAAATTTTTTTATAGATTTTTGTTAAGCTAGAGAAAATGCTCAATATGTAAGCTGTTTTTTTTCTACAAAAGACGAGCAATTTTAATATTAAAAACTTTAAAAAACTTTATATGAGCTAGATAATTGATTACACAATTCAATACTCTTAAACGTTCAGTGTCTTCTCTTCGAATAAAAGATAATAACATTAAACTGTTTAATATGGGTATTTATTTAGATAATAATCATCCATCTCTTATTTACAGAATTAAAAAAAATATTTGTGCTTGAAACAGCGAATCTAACAATACTGCTTTGTTTTCTTGTAACCACCATTTATATTTTCTTTCTCTTTACGCGATTCTCCTGACACATATCCAAAAAAGCTCTAATTCATTTACTTAACAAAACTAAATGAATCAGACTGTGTAGTTTTTTACGTAAATTTGCGTTAAATTAATTAAACTGAAATCGTTATGAGGAAAAATGATATTATGAAAAAAGTGTGCGCATCGGTGCCATTTATTCTTCTGTTTTTAAAATTCGTTTCTACAGCTTCCCTTAATGAGTTTTATTACAGAAGAAACACATTATTATAATTGCTTACTTAAGTATATTTTTAACTTATGTGTCTTCTTTTTATATGCCCTTACCCAAGTTTCTTTTAAAATGAAAAGAATTATCTGTTTTTTAAACTTGGATATTTTATATGAGTTTTAAAAAATACAGTAGTGAAATAAAATTGGCTCTTGCAAAAATGATAAAATTATCAATATGGTCAGTCTCTTATTAGCACACACATTTTTCTTGGAATAATGGCAACAATCCATCGAACACTCGAATCACATCCAATATATTTTTTCTGATCTTTGGATATTTTGATCCTTCTTGATCGACTTTTGTGAAAATTCTATTCTCTACGCTGCAAAATATAAACTGTTGTTTTTAGAGTATAATACTGGCAGCAGATGTTCCAACTTAAAACTTTAAAACACACAGTAATAAATTCCAAAATTAGCAATTTTAGTTCACTACTGTAAAGAAGCAATGTAACGTTTATTACCGCAATTGTACACTTTATGACCACAAAATTAGCTGTATTATACTGTAAAAACAGTATAATATTGGCAGGAGAGATTCCAGCAGGCCCATCATTTAGGGGGGCAGGGGGGTAATTGCCCCCCTGACTTTGGGAAATCAATGTATTAGCATATAAGTGGGCATGGTTTTTGAACCTTTTTGGTAAATTTTACAATGTGTATGCACCTTTTGCCCTCCCCCCTGGAAAATTTCGAACTGACGCTCTGGATTCCAGTTTGAAACTGTAAAATGCACAGTAATAAACAGTAAAATTAGCAATTTTACATTTTATTACTGTAAATCAGCAATTTTACAGTTCATTAGTGCAAAATTAGAATATTTTACAATTTATTACTTTAGAATTGTACTGTAAAACAATATTTTTTACAGTGTACAAAAATGAGCTCACGCTGACCGCTCGTTAAGTACTTGCCAACACGTAATATTTCACAGAAAATGAGGAACTAAAACATCGCTGTTATTGCGTAATTAGAGACTCATTTGAGCACAAAACTGCAGCTTTTCATGTTTCTCAAAAGTTAGAAGTTGATTATTTGAAGTCATGCTTTCATCACCTTGGAAAAATAATAAATAATAATAATAGCAGAGAATTACTTTCCCGATAGGTCAGCTGCCAAATATAAGCACCAAAAGCTTTTCATAAATTTGAATCACCAAGATCAAATTTTTGATATGCAA